>BOPN01000471.1:62500-87500 GCA_017312705.2 Penaeus japonicus
GTCTGTCCAATGATGATAGTAGTAATATTAATGATGATGATATTGTTAATGATAATTATTATATTAATAATGATCATAATGATTAATATCACAATCTTCAGTCAATATTATCTCTTAGTTTTCTTTATTTCTCATTCTTTGGTTATATGTATATCATTTCTTTCTTCTTTGTCCTCTTCTTCTTCTTCCTCTTCCTCTTCCTCGTCGTCGATATTCCCTTTGTCGTCTTCTTTTTCTTCTTCTTCTTCTTCTTCGTCTTCTTCTTATTATTATTCTTCGTCTTCTTTGTCTTCTTCTTCTTCGTCTTCTTCTTCTTCTTCTTCTTCTTCTTTTTCTTCTTCCTCTTTTTCTTTTTCTTCTTCATCTTCTTCTTCTTCTTCTTCTTCTTCTTCTTCTGTTTCTTCTTCGTCTTCTTCTTCTTCTCTCAAACCGAGTCCAGTTTAAAAGCTCTTAATTCAACAGCACATCATAAGCCAAGGGTGAAGCAACACCTCGAGGCTAAGAATAAGAAGCGGGAGGGGGGTAGGGGGGGCTATTGGGAGGGGGGGTCTCGTATTATTATTATTGTTTTTTTGTTGCTGTTGTTATCATCGTCATTATCATTATCATCATCATCATCATCATCATCATCATCACCATCTCTCTCTCCCTTTTCTCTCTCTCTCTCTATTTCTCTCTCTCTCTTTCTCTCTCTCTCTCTCTCTCTCTCTCTCTCTCTCTCTCTCTCTCTCTCTCTCTCTCTCTCTCTCTCTCTCTCTCTCTCTCTCTCTCTCTCTTCCATTTTCTTTTAGTTCTTCTCAACCTTCTTCTTCCTATCTTTATTATATATATATTTTTACCATTTCAGTAAAGGCGACGAATATAATAACAATCAAAGTTCAACAACGCACACACACGATAGCGATAACGATAAGTAATAAGGAGAGGGTGATAACTCAAACAATATTCCAAGCAAAAAAATAAAATAAAATAGAAATTAAAAGAAAAAAAGTAATAATCATAAAAAAAAATAATAAATGAACACAAGCCAGCCGCAGGTCGAAGGGAAGTTGGATTCGAGCGCCTCTCTCGGCAAATGAGAAGCTGTTTTATGGTTTCCGATGCTAATAAAACGGAGGGAAAAGTATAAGGGAAACAAAAGAGGATGCGCGGTTAGGTTCTCTCTCTCTCTCTCTCTCGTTTGTGAGTTTCGATTCCTTATTGTTTTTATCTTAATGGAGTGGGAGAATAATGGGTTGGAGGGGAGGGGAGGTGAGGGGATTTGAGGGATGGGAGGGAGAGGGGAGGGGAGGGGGTATTGGAGGGGATTGGAGGGAAATGAGGGGAGGGAGGGTATGGAGAGGGAGGGAAGGGAGGGAGGGAGGAAGGAAGGGAGGAAGAGAAGAAGAGAGGGAGGAAGAGAAGATTGGAAGATAGAAGAACGTCAAGAGAGTGGGTGAGTAAGCGAATGAGAGATACAGAAGGAGAATAGATGGATAGACAAACAGAAAGATAGATAAACAGGTAGACAGATATGAAACGGGAGCGAGTGAGCGGGACAGACGACTCGTAAGAAATCTATCCCAAAAAGCGAGAGAGAGAGAGAGAGAGACCTAATAAAAAGCGACTTGACGCATGTCGAGTGCAGCTTCGGGCGTGCGGGCGTGCGGGCGCGCCGCGTGCCCCGGGGCGCGCTCACCCGCGGAGTCATTCATAAAAAGCAGCGCGCACTCCGCCCGGGCCACTCACCGAGCGTGACGCCCCCATCCGCACCTACGTTACGCGGCCTTACGTCACGGCGCCGCGTCACGTGACCGCTCCGAAGTCATGGCGGGCGTCGGTGGCGGAGGAGCTGCTGGCAAGATGACCTCCACGACGCTGAGACGACCCGACTGGACGACTCGGGCGTACGTGCGAGGCGGGGCACGACCTCTTCGCCCTCCGCCGTCTCTCACTCCCTTCTCTCTTTTTTGCCTCTCCCCACTGCTTCCCTCCTCCTTCCTTCCTCCCTCCTCACTCCTCCCTTTGCCTCTCCCCACTGCTTCCCTCCTCCTTCCTTCCGCCCTCCTCCCTCCTCACTCCTCCCTCCCTCCCTCCCTCCCTCCCTCCTTCCCTCACTTCCTCCCCTTTCCACCCCCTTTACTTCTCTCCCCTCCCCTCCCATCCTTTACCTCTCCCCACTCTTTCCCTCCTCCTTCCTTCCTTCCTCCATTCTCTATTCCTCCATTCCTCCATCTCTTGTATCCTCCCTCCTTCCCTCCCTCCCTTCCTTCCTTCCTCCATCCTCCATTCCTCCATTCCACCATCTTCTTGCATCCTCCCTCCCTCCCTCCCTCCCTTCCTTCCTCCCTCCGATAGACGACACTAGTTACCGCTCTTTGTTGGCCCCCGCGCGACCTTTGCCTCGGTTTCCCAGCGCTCAAGCTCAAGCTCACCCAGGGGAACGCCAAGCTGTGTGAGGGAGGGAGGGAGGGAGGGTGGGAGGGACGGGGAGAGGGTTGGAGGGAGGGAGGGAGGGAGGGAGGAAGGGAGGGAGGGAGGGAAGGAGGGTGGAAGGGAGGGACGGAGGGAGGGAGGGAGGATGAAATGGTAGGAGGGAAGTAGGGAAGGAGGATGGGATAGAGGAAGGGAAGAGTGGACGGAAGGGAAGGGTGAACAGAGGATGGTGGGAGGGAGGGAGGGAGGGAGGGAAAGAAGGAAAGTGGGTGGGTTGGAGGGTCTTCCTCTTTCCTTCTCTTTACTCCTTAGCTTTCTTCAATCTCTTCTTTTAGCTATCATTATCTCCTTCTTTCCTCCTGTTTTCCTCCTCTTCTTACCTCTTGTCTCCCTCCTCTACTTTCATCTTTTTCTTCTTCCTCCTCCTCCTCTTCCTTCCCCTTTTTTTCCTCTCCGCTTCCTCTCTCGCTCTCCCTCTCTTTCTCTTTTTTCCCTTCGTTTATTCTCTCGTTTTTATGTCCATTTCCCTTTCTCCCGTCTAACCCTTCCGTCCCCATCCCCCTCCCCCTCCCCCACTCTTCCCCTTCCCCTGTTAATTCTTCCTCCCTCTCCCCTCTCCTCCTCCTCCTGTTTTAGCAATGGGAAGTACGTCCCCTCCCCCCCCCCCCCTTCCCATTAACCCCCCCCCCCCAAACACACACTATCATCTCCCCCACCCCCGCCCCCCTAACTCCTTCCTTAACTCCATTAAACCCCCCATCCCACCCCACCCCAACCCATCCCACCCCACCCCAACCCATCCCACCCCCCTTACCTCGCCCCAACCTCGCTAACCTTCCCTCACACCCCTTCCCCCTCCCCTCCCCTCCTCACCTCCTCACCTCCCAACTCTCTCCTCTCCTCCTCCACTTATCCCCCCCCACCCGCTACCACCACCACCACCGTTCCGAAGGTCTGCAATATTCCCACGCAACCCACCTGTTCCTTGCAACGTTGACTGACCTCCGAACACACGTACATCGGTCGCCTCAGGCTGTGCCCTTATAAGGTACTTTTGCGGCAAGGCTAGGGGGGGGGGGACTCGGTTGCACACACGTACACTAATATACGCGCATATATAGACACATATGCACACCCGCCTTTTCTCTCTCTCTCTCTCTCTCTCTCTCTCTCTTTCTCTCGTAACGCGCAATATACAAGGAAACTTCTCTTAATTTGAATATTCGATTTGTTTTGCTTTGTGTTTGAGATCATGTGCTTTTGTATACATGCACTTTTCTATTGTGCTTTAATTCTTAGTTAGGTTTTTGGTCTTTGGAATACCATTTGTGTAGGCTGTTTTCATTGTAACTTTGGTTTCTTCAGATAAAAAAATAAAACTTTACTCGTAAAGCTTGGATGTTTTATCTTCATTAACATCAGTTTCGTAGTCATTATCTTTTTTTCTTTCTTTTCTTTCTTTCTTTCCTTCTAATTTCTTTCTTATATCATTGATTTTGCCTTGTCATGAAACAGGCAATCCATTTTCATTGCAACCGCAGGAATCGCGGTTGTAAGGGAGACTCAAGTAAACACAAGATTTTGAAAAAATAGGCTTTTACTTTATTCCCTCCAGAGGACACGATTTATATACACATCAGATATACATCATATTTACAATTTCTTTTTTAAATACTCTCTAAGCGCACAATGTACAAGGAGTACAGTGTACACACACACACAAACCTTCCGTACATAATTATTGAAACAGAATCCCCATTGTGACCAAGTGTTTTTTTTTCTTCTCCTTTTTTCTTCTCTCTCTCTCTCTCATTTCCTTTTCTTTCTAATAAAAAAGAAACGACGAACATATATCATATTTTTCTTCTTGGTTTTTAACTTTATCTGGGGGGGGGGTTGTTTGTTTAAATCCATATTACAAAAGACATCAAATGTAAACATCAAACATAGTTTATGGACAAACTTTGCTAAAATTCTAAACTCCTCTACATTATACTCATTTTTTTGTAGCACGAACATGAAAGATGAGGAAAAAAATATGACAAAAATATATAAGTAAATAATGAAGTAAATAATGCATTTTTTGGTCTTACTTTTTTGTTTTGGAAACCGAAATTTAAATAATATTATCATAACTAAACAAACCGATGAATTTATACAAAGATTTTTTGTTTTCTAAATAGAGAGAAAAATAATTGAGCTTCACTGACAACCTACCTATTATAGTTTGTCAATAAAAGTATACATATAAACATATATATATACTGTATATATAAAACACACACATATATATCTATATATGTACATACACATACACAAAAAATTAAACACTTTTTCACATAGGAGACAATGAAATTAATATGCACAGTAAGGAAATTCAGGAAAAAAGAGGAAAAAATAATAATTAATAATAATAATAATAATGATAATAATAATAATAATAACAGACAAACATTCTTGACTAAGAGAAAGATATATTGGATGACTTAGGAATTAGTTCACTCCTTATGAGGAACTATTTTATCTAACAAGGAACATGCCAGGGGGTGGGGGGTGCGGAGGGTGGGGCGGGGGGGGGGCGAAAAGAGGAGAGGGGAAGAGAAGGGGGGGGGGGAGGGGGAAGCACAAGAATTGATCTAATGTTTTCCATCTGTTCTCTCGTTATCAATCTCGTTTTACTTTACTTTTTTTCCTTTCTTTCTTTCTTTTCCTTCAAACACCAACGGAGACTTATAAATACATATATACTTATATACTGGTTGTGCTTCGGCGGGGTAATCTCGAAAGGGAACAAGAGGAGAGAGAGAAATAAAGAGAAAGAGAGATAGAGATAGAAAGAATTAGAGAGAGGGAGAAAGAGAGAAAGAGAGAGACCCAAGAAGAAGCTTTGGCAAAACATTCTTGTGTGATTCCGTTGGTGAATGGAGGAAAACAAAAGAAGAAAAATGAGAAAAAAATAAAATATATAAATGCGTACGTTAAAAAATAATAAATGCAAGATTGACTTTTTACGTTTAAATTACTTTTTTAAACTCTCGAACTCTATATATCTCTACATATAGACGAAACAGCATAACACTTCCGTCAACCTTGTATTTCCTCATAAAAACAAACAAAAAAAATCCTTCCAGCATTGCAAATGAGTCTTCGGGAATTGACATTAATGCCCGTGCAACAATGATTATTTATCTTTTTCTTTTCTCTTCTCTTTCTGGAGACGGCGTGTCAACTTTCAACGTTTAGAATTATGATAAAAAAGATGATTCTCTTTTTTTTTAATCAAAATCAAAATTTGAAAAGGAGAACATTATGAGAACATGAAATCTCATTAATAACAATAACAAATGAGGAGGGCGGAAGGGGGGGAGTGGGAGTGGGGGAGGGATGAGGGACTAGGGGGGGAGGGGAAGTGGTGGTGGTGGTAGGGGGGGGGTACATCTACACATCATTCTGAGATCGATCTGTGTGGGGGAGAGGAAAAGGGGGGGAGGGGGAGAGAAGGGGGTTAGGGAGAGAGAGAGAGAGAGGATGGAGAGGAATGCACGAGTGAGAGAGAGAGAACGAAAGAATCTTTCTCTCTTTCTCTCTCTCTCTCACCTGTTCACTCTTCTCTCCATCTTTCTCTTCTTCCTCTTCCTCTCCCTCTTCTCTCTCTCTCTCTCATCTCACTATATCTTCGTGGATTTGACACAAGCGTTCATATCTCTCACTATACAACACACTATACCGCCTTAACACAGCGACAAAAAGGGGGTATTGGCAAAAGTGGAGGGGGAAAGGGGGGGGGGATTGAAATAGAAAGAGGGGAGACGAAGAGGAGGAGGGGGGAGGGGGAGGGGGTGAATGAGCCTCCATACACAGACCACAAAGAATATGTATATAAAAGGACCACTAGTTTCACCATCTTCACCATCCTGTCACCATCACGGCGTGACGTCATCATCACCGTTTCTCACCATCATTTTTTGTTTTTTTTTTGGCGGCGTGGACACACAGCCATCCATCTATCCATCTTCACTATTCACTATCTTCTTAAATAAAAAAGAAGAAAAAAAACAAGAACAAACAAGCAAACATCAAACACTCGCGAGAAGAACACAAACAAACAAAAAAAAATCTTTCTTTGTTGTGTGTGTCGCCGCCGCTTCCTCCATTCTCAGTTTGCTTGCTTGGAACCGTCTTGCTTGCTTGCTTGCTTGCTTGCTTGCTTATTTCCTGCTTTGTTTTTACTTGCACAACATTCCACCAAGCTCCTCCCCTTTGCCACTGTGCTTGCTCCTTGAAACAACAATTCTTTGTTCACTGTTCATTTCCACTGTTCACATGGAAGGCACTAACAATATAAACACATTTTTTGTACCACATACCACAAGATACAACTTACAGTGTACATATATATATATTTATATATAATTAAAAAAAGAAGGAAAGAAAGAGTGAGTGAGAGAGAGAGTGTGCGAGAGAAAAAAAATCGATTTATTTTTAACAATAAATAAAATAACACATTTGCAAAAAAAAAAGAAAAAGAAAAATAAAGATAGAGATAGAGATAGCGAGGAAGAATAAAAATGAAGAGAGATAGCGGTGATAATCAAAGTCGTAGTAGAAGTAGTAGTAGTAGTAATAGTAGTAGTAGTAGTAGTAGTAGTAATAGCAATAGTAGCTCCTAAATTAAAACATCTTTGGATGTGCTTGGGACTAAAGAGAAGTGAAGACATCACTTCAAGATTTCAGTTTGTTTGTTTGTCTGTTTTCGTTTTTTTCTTTCTTTCATTCATTCATTCTTCTTTCCGGTGTGTCAAGGGGTTGGCGGTGGGTGGGGAGGGGGGTGCGTGGAAGGGAAGGTAGGGGGGTGAGAGAAAGGTGGGGGGGACTACACTACCTCCTCCTGCTCCTCCTCCTCCTCCCTCAATTATTTTTTTTCTTTCTCTCTCTCTTCCTTCTTTCCTTCCTTCCTTCCTTGTTGTCTTTCACTTTCACAAGACGTTGAGAGAGGAAGTTCGTTTCTTTCTCTTGTCTTGACAACCTCCCCGCCCACCCACAGACGGCGAAAACAACAACAAAAATAATAATAATTAATAATACTATCAATTGTAATAGAAGTCTTGGTTTTCGTTTTTTTGGCGTCACTAGCAAAAAAAATGTTTTTTTTTTTTACGGGGGCAAAATTTTCTTTGCTTTTTTTCTGCTCACTTTTTTATTATATTATATTAACACAAATCGAAGACGAAGAAGAAGAGGCAGAAGCAACACGAAGAGTCAATCATTCTCTCTTAATTCTCATTTCTCTTCTCTTCTCTTCCATTTCTCGTTTATTTTTTTCTTTTCCTTTCTACAGACACCGTAGAGTTCGAGAAAAAAAAAAAACACACGTAATTATTTCCCGCGAATCACTACACCTCCGTGGCGATGTAATTCTCGTCGTCGTAATGTTCTTCTATAACGAACACACTTGACGGCGTCGTGCATGTGGAAGGCGTACAGGTGGAGGTTAACGTGTTGGTGGAGGTGTGGATGTCGCAGCTGCCGCCTCCACCTCCGCCTCCACTGCCGAGAAGGCTATTGCGCTTGCTGTACACATCGCTGCAAAGAGAGAGAAGGAAAAGGGGGTTATTAGAATCCGACAGAGGAGAGGGCATGTTGCAAGGCATGTTGTCACACGAGTGTCTTGTATGGCATGAGGTGAATGAGTGAGTGAGTGAGTGAGTGAGAGACTCGGAGGGGGCGCCGCTTACCTGTGGCTGTGGACTCGCGGGAGAGGGGGTTCGGGAAGCACCTTGCAGGGCGCGTTGAGCTCCGAGGTGGGCGTGCCGCGGCATGCGGGCATGTGGGCGGGGGCGTCGAGGCCCTTCTCGAGGCAGTCCGCGAGCGAGAGGCGCGACACGTCGGTGTTGATGGTCTTGGTGCTGCGCGCGGGCACGATGCTGTAGGTGTTCTCGACCACCTTCTTGGCGTCGGGCTCGTGCAGGTGCAGGTGGTGGCCGCCCTGCAGGTGCGGCAGCGCGTGGTGCTGCGTGTTGAGCGGCTTGGCCGGGAAGTCCAGCGAGTTGATGATCATGTGGTCCTCCAGGCACTTGTTGTTGGCCGCGTTGACGGCGTTGTGCACCATGTTCTGCTCGTTCTGGCGCCGCGCCTCCTCGTCCTGGCGCGCGCGCTCGCGCCGCCTGCGTCGCTTCATGCACACGATGGCCAGCGCCGACACGACGGCCAGCACGGGCACAGCCACGCTGAAGGTCACCACGAGCACCACCTGCGCCGCCGACATGGGCGAGGCGTCCACGTCCACCTGCGGCGCCGGCTTCGTGACCACCGTGCAGAAGGGGCCGCCCAGCCCGCTCGGACACGTGCACTGGAAGCCCACGGCCAGCTCGGGCGCCTCCACGCAGTAGCCGCCGTTGTGGCACGGCGCCGACGCGCACGGAGACACGGGCACGGGCACGCGCACCGTGCACTGGCGGCCGCCCCAGCCGGGTCGACACTCGCACGCGAAGTCGTTGACGCCGTCCACGCACGTGCCGCCGTTGGCACACGGCTGCGTGCGGCAGTCGTCCACGTTGGTTTGGCACAGCGTGCCAAGGAAGCCGGGGATGCAGCGGCACGTGAACGAGTCGAGGCCGTCGATGCACGTGCCGCCGTTGAGGCACGGCCGGTGCGCGCAGTCGTCCACGTTGCTCTGGCAGCGGTCGCCGGTGTAGCCGACGGGGCACACGCACTGGAAGCCGTCGTGCTCGTCCACGCACGAGCCGCCGTTGAGGCAGGGGTCGGACGCGCACTCGTTGACGGCGCGCTCGCAGCTGGTGCCCTCGTAGCCGGCGCGGCAGTGGCACTGGTATCCGGTGGCCGTGTCGGAGCACGTGGCGCCGTTGAGGCAGGGCCTGTCGGCGCACGACTGGCCCGAGATCTCGCAGTACTGGCCGGTGAAGCCCGACGGGCACTGGCACACGAACTGGTCGTCGCCCGTGTCCAGGCACGTGCCCCCGTTGCGGCACGGCGTGTTGGCGCACGTGTCGTTGATGATCTCGCAGATGGTGCCGGAGAAGCCCGGGGGACAGTCGCACGAGTACGAGCCAGGCGCCGTGTTGAAGCAGGTGGCGCCGTTCTTGCAGGGCCGGTGGTTGGTGCAGAAGTTGAGGTCCTGGTTGCAGAAGAGGCCGCCCCAGCCCTCGTCGCAATTGCACTGCCACGGCTTGTCGCAGGTGCCGTGCAGGCAGCCAGGATACACCTCGCACTGGTCGCAGTCGGGGCCCTTCCACCCACTGTGGCACCTGGGCGGGAGAGAGAGAGAGAAAGGGAGGTTAGCCAAAGGGGAAACAAAGGCCAAACGAAAGGGAGATTCAAAGCACACACAGAAACAAAAACAAAACAAGAAACCCACTCCTACTGCACATCCTTATACCCCTCCTACCCCCTCTCATCATATTTTCCCAAGAAAAGAAAAACAGAAGAGAAAGAATAACAAAAAAGAAGCTAATTATAAAGTCATCGAAGTCACCCTTCCTCCCCCCTCACCCCTCCCTTGTCCTCCTTGTCCTCCGACCGACAATAGTGTTCGTCGGGGTTTCGCGGGGCTTCCTTCCCATGATGCCCTTCGCCGAGGAAGTGACACCTGATCTCGGCGTCCTCTTACAAGCTGCTGCTCCTCCTGCTCCTCCTTCTGCTCCTCCTCCTCCTTCACCACCACCTCCTGCTTATTCTTTCCCTATTGCTTCTTCTCCCCTTCCTCCTCCTCCTATTCCTCCTATTTTCTGTCCGTTTTCCCTCCCTCATTCGACTAACCTTAACTGAATGAGGGGAAATAAAGGAGGGAGGGCAGAAAGGTTCGGGAGGGAAAGAGGAGGAAGAGGAGGAGGAGGCGATAGGGGGGAGGGGAGGGCTTAGCGGTAAGGGGATACACTAGCCAAGGGGTTGAGGGACCTCAAGTTAAACAACAATAAAACATAAGGAGGTCGGTTTCCTCTTCCCCTTCACCTCCTTGTCCCTTTTCCCTGAACCCTCCCTTCCTATCCCCTCCCCCCCCTCCTACATGAGGCGACGAGGAACAAGAAAAATCATGAAAAAAAAGCATCCCCTGTGGTAGTAACACCCTCCCCCCCTTACATCCCCTGTGGTAATAACCGAAGCAATGTCTGGGACTACTTACTTGCACTCGTTGGGCTGGTCGCAATAGCCGGTAGACTCGTGGCAACCGGGGCTACAGATGGCTATGGGGAGAGAAAGAGAACAAAATGTTAGTTATGCATCGCTTTGTGGAATTTAAAATATATATATATATATATATTTATTGATTTTAAACAATTCATATTGAATAGTGGGAAGAAGGAAATAAAGAGAAAAGTGGAGAAAAAAAGAAGGTTAAGAAGAAATATACAAATTTCTGATAGGCACCGCATGGCAAATAAAAAAAATATATATCCAGTGAGCATCTGCGGGTGACATCTGTCCCTCCCTCCCTCCCTCCCTCCCTCCTACCCCCTGGCTTGCCCTCCCGCATGGCATTAAACACCTCAAACTCAGAGAAGAGGAAAGAAAAAAAAAAATCATTAACGTGTGTGATTCCACGAACTCGTTCCGTTTCCTCGATTAAGAAAAAGAAAAAGAAAAAAAAAATAATGAAAAAGAGAAAGATAAAAACTGATATCCCACTTTTTTTTCTCTTTATTTTTTTTATTTTTTTTTAGTTAAGAAAACTGAATGAAGAATGAAACTAAATGAACCGCGGCCAAGCGTTGAGGGCGCGGGGAGCAGCTGCGAACGAGGAGTGACGTCACGCGACTACTACCCCCTCCCCCCCACCCGCCCCTATCTCCTACCCCCTTTCCCTTATCCTCCCTCCCTCCCTCCCTCCCCCCCACCCCAGCCCTCTTTCCCTCATAGCCCTGCCATCTGGCGGCGGCAGCGGCGACGGGCACAACTAGGGACGGCGATAAACAACAACAACTTTGATAGGAAACCACGTGTTGTTGTAGATGCGCGTCTGCCAGGGAAGGCGGCAAGTTACAAGATAAAAAGGATGAAAAAAGAAATAAGGTGGAAAGAGAGACAAATAAGATAAAAGAGAACGAAATCTATCACAGAAGAAACTGGAGAGAGAGAGAGAGAGAGAGAGAGAGAGAGAGAGAGAGAGAGAGAGAGAGAGAGAGAGAGAGAGAGAGAGAGAGAGAGAGAGAGAGAATAAAACCGAAAAAGAAAGAAAGAGAAGAAAGAAAAAAAACGGATCCAGACACTCACGTTTGAGGCAGTAGTTATCGGGTCCCTGCCAGCCGTCGAGGCACACGTACTCCCCCTGGTCGTCGCACACGTAGCGGCCGAAGGAGTCGTTGCGCGGCTTGCACCACTTACGACAGCCCTCGCCGTAGTAGTTCTCCTGGCAGGTCACGCGGAACTCGTACGACAGCGACGAGTGCGAGGTGCGGTGGTCGTCGTGCGTCCACTCGTCGCCGAGGTCGAGCCATCGCTGGATCATCAGGCGGGTGATGAGGGCCGGTTCTGTGGGGGGGAGAAGAAGAGGGGGTGGTGGTGAGTCGGGGGGTTTTGAGAGGGGTGGAGGGGGTGGAAGGGGGTGTGGGGGCGGGGGGTGGTGGATGGATGATGTGAAGAAGGAGGAGGAAGGAAGGAGGAGGAGGAAGGTAGAGAATGAGAGAGAGAGAGAAAGTGTGGGTGGATGAGACGAGTGAGAGAAAAGAAGAAAAGGTGAGGGAGAATGATGATGAGAAGAAACAAGAGATGAGAGTCTAATGAGGGAGGGAGGAGAGATAAGATGACAAAATGGGGTGGGGGGGTGGGGGAGTACAATCGACATCAGCAAAACCCAAAATCCTAACCCTACTTAATGGACACCACACACCTGACGACGAGAGAAGAGAGAGACACCCCCACCTCACAGGCACCGAACACAAAGCCTGTGTTCTCTCCGGCATGGGAAACCGAGCGTGTATTATCACCAACATAACAAAAATATTTGAAAATAAAAAAAATAAAGAAGAGAGCGAAAAAAGGCTCAGACTCATAAGATGGCAAAGAAGTGATTTTTCCATCGATATGCTCTGTGAATCTCCTGAGTGCGTGTGTCCGCGCGCGCATCGAGTCCAGACCTCCCCTGTCGTGAGAACACACTCGATAAAGAAGAAAAAGAGGAACGCGTGAGAAAGGCATAATAACGGATAAAACAAGGACGAGGGGGGGAAGGAGGAAAAGGTGAAGAAGAAACGGGTAATGTGGTTGTGGAGGAGGAAGAGGAGGAAGATGAAGAAGTAGGAGAGGAAGAAAAGAAGCAGAAGGAGATGAAGAAGAAGAAGTAGGAGAAGTAGTAAAAAGGAAATAGAAGATACGAAGAGGAAGAGAGAGAGCGTAAGAAATAGCAAAGGAGGCGTGGAGCAGCAAGGAGAGGAGGGAGGGTGGGGCAAGGAGCGGGGGAGAGAGAGAGAGAGAGAGAGAGGAGAGGTGTGCATGGCGCTGGCTGCATGACTTGAAGTGCATGGGAGCGTGGGAAAGTGTCTGGCAAGCTGCTGGGTCTTGGCAGGGGGAGAGAGAGAGAGGAGGGGGAAGCAGGGGAGGGAGGAGAGCGCTGAGAGGGGGAGGCAGGGAGGGCAGGAGGGTAGGAGGGAGGGAGGAGCGAAGTTACGTGTGTTGCCCTGCATACACAATGCCCAACCACTTAGGTATCGGTACACGCAGGTACCAAATGTTTCTCTTAATTTTTTTTTTTTTTTTTACTCTGCTGATTCTCTCTCATAGTCTCTCTCTCAAATTTCCTCTTCTCCTCTTCCTCTCTCTCTCTTCCTTCTCTCTCTCTCTCTCTCTCTCTCTCTCTCTCTCTCTCTCTCTCTCTCTCTCTCTCTCTCCTTCTTAATTAAACCGTACAAATGTACAAGGTCGTTTGCCCTCAACAGACGAAGAGAGGAAGAAGAGAAAGAAGCCAAAAAAACAAAATAAATAAAAGAGAAACAGAGAGAAAGAACGAGAAGGAACCAACCAGCTGTAAGTCCCTCCTGCCCCCTCCCTCCCTCCCTCCCTCCCTCCTTCCCCCTCTCATCTCCCTCCCCCCTCCCCCCGTACCTGCCTAAAGCACGCCTGCAATTGCCACGTTTAAGCTGTTAGTCATCGCCGTGCCCCGTGCAACGCCGTCCATGGGAAAAAGCAACGAACGAACAGAGGAACAGAAGAACAGCGAGAACACAAGAAGAAGTCGCTGTTCTTCAAGGCCCCGGAAAGGCATTGATTTTGTTATTATTTACGTTATTCATTTAGGTTTAGCATTTTTGTGATATGGAGAGAGAGAGAGAGAGAGAGAGAGAGAGAGAGAGAGAGAGAGAGAGAGAGAGAGAGAGAGAGAGAGAGAGAGAGAGAGAGAAAGAAAACTACCTGACACAGCTCAAGAAGTCGTTAGAACGCTCTCAAATGCCTACCCTTCCCCCTCCCCCTTGCCCCCTTTACCCCCATCAATACCCTCTCTATACCCCGTTTTCCCTCCTTCCGTCCGTCCCTCCCTCCGCTCACACTCACTCTCACACTCACTCACACACTCACATTCACATTCACACTCACACACTCATATACTCACTCACTCACTCTCCTTCCCATGCCTAATACCCGCTCCACTCTTCCCCATCTTTTCTCCTTTCACGCTAAATTGGTGAGTTTACTCCGACTCTTAGCACAGGAAATGGATTTCTCGCACCGGGGGGAAGGGAGGGAGGGAGAGAGGAAAGGGGTGGAGGGAGGGAGGAAGGTGGGTATGAGGAGAGAGGGAGGGAGAGGTAGAAGGAGAGAAAGAAAACGAAAGAGATGCCACAGGAAGGTGAGTCAGGGTAAGAGAGAGAGAGAGAGAGAGAGAGAGAGAGAGAGAGAGAGAGAGAGAGAGAGAGAGAGAGAGAGAGAGAGAGAGAGAGTGAGAGAGTAAGAAAATGCCTACCCACGACCGCTGCCTTTAAAAAGACGCACACACACACACATGTAAACAAAAAGGGAAGCGACCAGAGGAGAAGCAAAAACTGGACGGTCCTTCCTCGTGAGTGAGTGAACGAACGTCTCAAGGAGCCTATGGAGGAGACTACATAACGACCCCTTCCTCCTCTTCTTCTTCTTCTTCTCCGCTCATTCGCTCGCGAGAATGAGAGAGAAGGAGGAAGAGGAGGAGAAGAACAAGACGCAATGATAACAATGAGAAGGGAGGAGGGAGGAGATGGAAGAGGAGGAGGTAGAGGCGATGGAGGAAGAAGAGGAGGAGGAAGAGGTGGAGAAGGAGAAGAAGAAGAAGAAGGAACACCCACGTCCGCTGGCTGCTCGCCTCGCCTGCTTCGTTTGCGGCGAATTCTCTCTCTCTCTCTCTCTCCCTCTCTCTCTCTCACACTCTCGCGCGCGGGCGAATGAACTGAGCAACGGCGGCAAAAACGTTTGACAATGGTGTGTGTGAGCGACAGAGGAGGAGGAGGAGGAGGAGGAGGAGGAGGAGGAGGAGGAGGAGGAGGAGGAGAGAGAAATATTGGGAAGCCAGACCAAAAATTGTGGGCGGAGGCAGAGGTGAGGAGGGGGGGGGGGAGGGGGAGGTGGAGAGGGGAAACACGTGTAATGATAACCATATATCGTTTTCCTGTTGCTCTATCGCATTACAACACACACGAGGGAGAGAGAAGAGGAAATTACGGCGGGTCGGCCATGCGCTGGAGTGTGTCATGGAAAAAGGGGAGAAAAGGGGGGTTAGGGAGTGGGAAGGAGAGAGGGGGGGGGGGAGAGCGAAAGAGACGGAAAAGGATAGAGCTGAGAAGGAAAGGGGGAGAGCGAAAGGGGAAGAGCGAAAGGGAGGGAATGTTGTAGAGGAAGGGAGTATAGCGGAAGAGGGGAGGGGAGGAAAGGCAAAGTAGGTAGGAGGGTAGGTAGGTAGGTAGGTAGGTAGGAAGGTAAGCAGGTACTGGAGGGGAAGGGGAGGAGGAGGAGGAGGAGGAGGAGGAGAAGCGAGGCAGGAAGGGGTGGCAGGCAGGGAGGAAGGGAGGGAAGGAAGGGGGGGGGGTGGAAGAGAGAAGTAGAGAGAGAGAGAGTGAGCTAAAGAGCGTGAGAAGAAGAGGCAACTTTGCAACAGCTCCACACCACACTGCAGCAGCCAAAGCGAGAGAACTAACATCACTAAAAAGAGGAGGATTCGGCGAACGGAAGGAGACACACGTGGTTAAAACCTACGAAAAAGGACGCCTGTAAAACGCCATCAAACAATGCTACCGTTGTGACGTTTCTCTCTCTCTCTCTCTTTCACTCCTTCGTTCCTTTATCCAAAACCCTCACACAAACCAAACCGACACATCCATACTCATAAGACTAATCCTACTCATAAATACAGCGAGAGCGGAAAAGGGGACAGGGGGGCGATATTCTGACACACACACACACACACACACGCAGGAGCGGGTTGTCAGCAGTTGGCGGAGTTCCTAAGGGCGGGTATCCTACACCGCCTGGGGGTCCCTGAGCGTCCCGTCTTGCCCCGGGGCGACCACTAATATCCTGCCAGCCCCCCCTCCTCCCTCCGACCCTCCTCCTAACCCCCCAAGCCACCTAATGGGACTTATTAAGCCCCCGCGAGCGATCTTTCTCCCCCGAAACCCTCGCTCCTTTACGTGGCTATGGACTGATCGAAAAAAAAATATTTCGAAGTGAGAAAACATCTATGAAAAACTACTTTTTAAACTTTTTTTAAACATAAAACATACTATAAATTTTTATACTTTATTCTTCTCTCTCTTCCTCTTCTCTTCTTCGCAGCTAATGGACAGGGTGGAGGAACAATCGAGATTTGTTTAACGCTGGCGACCGCACACACTCCACATTATAAACACGACGGGTGCCAGAAGGCCGTCCTGTGGTACTACACACACATACACACAAAACCCATGAACCAAGCGTCACCTCCACATCCTACTTTGATCCTTGAGGGAAAGAGAAAAATGATGTACACCAGTCTCTCTCTCTCTCTCTCTCTCTCTCTCTCTCTCTCTCTCTCTCTCTCTCTCTCTCTCTCTCTCTCTCTCTCTCTCTCTCTCATTCAGGGGGCGATAAACTCAGTATATTCTGAAACACTAACGACTCCAGTGAAACCGGATGCACCACTATTCTTTCTCCCTCTCGCTCTCTCTCTCTCTCTCCCTTCTTCCCTCGGTCGCAGTTCTCTCCTTCCCCCCCTCCCCATCGTCCTTACATCCCCCCTCTCTTTCTCTCTCCTCCCATCTGTTCCCCATCTTCATCGGCTATTGTTTTGGGTCTTTACATCTGGTGTCCGCTGACCACATGCTAATCGCTGCCCAATACGAAATGCTGGGGTAATTTATAAAAACTTTTATTGGTTCTACTTGAGTGAGTTAGCGACTTGGTAATTAAACTCGTAGGTTCTATAAGTATCGAATACTGAAAAGTAATAATTCAAAAAAAGAACTTTGTAGATCAATAAAATTAATCGATCACTCAAGACACTCATTCCCCCATCGTTCAAAAACCACTCTTTCTACCCTCTTCCAAAAGGTCTATATCGCCTTGCCCTGATGACTCTGACCTCTCGTGAGGAGGCGAGGCTAACAATTAAAACCTTCCGCTAATCCCATCTTAGGTTGCTTCCAAAGGATGGGCAAAGTGACCTGAAATGCCCTTTGACCTAACATTGCTCTCTTTACCTAGACGACCCTATTCTCCTGACCCCCTCTCCTTTACCCTTCTCTTCTCCTCTTCTTCTCTTTCTACCTACATAATTCCTAGATCTGACCTCTCTTCTCTCTCAAAAAAGTGACCTGTTGACCTAACTTTTGTCTCGCCAAATCCCTAATGAGAGAGTGAGAGACAGATTAAGGCTTAGAATCTCAACACCACATTAGAGACGCGCGTGAGGTCAACACATGATTATATTTGAAATTATTTAAAAAAGCCAAATATTAATAATAATAAAACTTCGGGTCTGGACTCGATCGACACGCATGGTTTCGTAAATGAGCTAAACATCCTTAATGTACATCCCTAGAGTTATAACAAAAGTAGAAAACATAAAACAACATATGAAAAGTACTCACCAACATAAGTAGCAGTAGTGTTGGGTTCTTCATGCCATGCTTCAATGATGAGTGAAAATGTTCCCTGTTGAAGAAAAGTAAAGATTCCACCATGAGCACTTGTTTTTTCGAAATATATATTTTTTTTCATTCTCTCTCTCTATCTCTTTCGGTAATGCACTTAATGAACGGAATATGGTGGTCGAATTTGCACGTGCACGTACACAAACACACACAAATACACGAATCCCAAAGCGCTGTGATTATTTCAATTGTGAAGTCGTTTGCCGTTTTACCAGTCGTAAGATCACATTCATATTTATTATTTTTCTGGGACACAATCTTCTCACAAAAGTTCATCCTCATACAAGAAGATCTCATTCATATCTTTTCCTCTCCTCTCTCTCTCTCTTAACTTAGAACGATTTTCCACGGTCTATAAAACAATCAATACAAGCGTAAGGTACACTTTACCACTTGAACGAGTGTCGTTTATGATTTTACAACCTCCGTCAGGCTTTTCGGAGTTAACTGCTGTGCCTACACACACTCGCACTTAACAATGCTCAGGGGGTTGTATTTTCACCCCCCTGTCTTCTGATTGTATATCTCAAGTGTCGTTTTGTGTATCACTTCTGGAAAATCACTGGTGTTTTTTTTTAATACACTTTGTTCGATTTCTCACGTGGGGATATTGAGATTTTTTTCCATCCCCAAAATGAAAGATATTTTTTTTCTGGCTTTGCTGTACTTTATATCTTATGCACTCAATGATAGGCCGTGAAACTGATGTCACTGTTTCAACACAGGCCGAGGCACGAATTTTATATATATATTTTTTTCACCACAGCATATAGGCCTATAATAAGAACACTGATGGTATAACGTGTTCACTCTTTTGGGGCGAAATAGAATGCACTTTATTTTCACCACTTTCTTTCTATCAAATTTCCTTTTTCTTCAACTCTTGGGAACTTCTGTTTGTCGTACCCCAAAAAGGTAGCATGATTATCATCATCATCATCATTTTAAAAGCAGAAGAAACAAGAAATTGGAAAAGAAGATTGAAAGATGAGAAAAAAAAATGATTTTGCACTGTACATTCACACTCCAACCGTGGGAAAGATATTTCTATGCTCTGTACACTTTTACTACACGAGTTTAAGGATTAAGATGCACTTTGTAACAAGAAGTGGACAAAAAACTTGTTCGGTCACTTCTGCTCTGTTCAGAACGAGAGGGAAGCGAAGTTGGAGGAGAGAAAGAGAGAGGGAAAGATTGAGAGAGAGAGAGAGAGAAAATTGTGGACAGAGAGGAAAAAGATTCTCTTAGGTTATCCTCGTCTCTCTCTCTCTCTCTCTCTTTCTTTCTCCCCTTTCTCTCTCTCTCTCTCTCCTCCCGTCTCACTATATTCACTCGTATGGTTGTATCTTTCTCCTTTTCTATGCAGTCACTGTATACAGGTAGTTCTTCACTATACACAATTCCTTGTAGCACTGTATCACGGTTTATCCTCGTCCTTGTTCACTGTACTTCACACTTTTCGTTTAGTTTTTTTTTCACATAATAAAACGGCAAAACTTCGACACAATATTCACAATCTTTGGGACTTCGTGTAATATTGGTGTTTTCCTTCACACTCACTATATTATCCGTCTGTTTTCTCGCATCATATTCCGTACATTAACCGAATACCACTTATTTTTTTTCGAGAATGAACTCATAAATATATATATATAGACCAAATAAATATATTTTCCAATGCTTCACCATCACAATCACAAGTCCGTTAATTCATACATATATATATATTTTTTTTTTGAACGGTTTTCCAATTTCTTTTTTTTTTTTTCCTTACCTGCCACGAAGCGAGCTCAAAGGGCACGGGATTGCGAAATCCTTGCAAATCAACTTTGGCAAAATCAACCTCGTTGTCTCCCAGCACGGGGGTCTCAGCCTCGCCAAAAGTACAGGGAGATTCCGGGTCTATCACTTCTTGATAGACCTTCAGACATACTCGGAACTTGGTCTTGCAGGTGCCCGTGCAATGGCCCTGCGAATTGCGATAACCGCTGCAACAGTGTCCTTCGGTGTCCTTGCCGAAGCGGTTCGAGAACTTCTTCAGGCGAAGTTCGAACACAGCGTTGGCTGACGTCTTCGGGGGAAAAGAGAGAAAAAAAGGGAACATTAGGGCAAAATTCGCGATTATTAACATATATTTTTTAAAAATAATTTGGGTTTGAAATACTATTGAGGGAACTTAGAGAATTTTGTTCTGCACTCTGAGAGTATCGAAATTCCTTGATGGTATATATGTCTATATTTTTTCACACACGCGATTACGAATCATCACTGAAACTTCACTAGGATCACAAACTTACCTCAACGACACACTGCGACAAGACGATTCCGGCCAGTGCGATGGCCACGGGCTGTGAGAGCCACCGCATGGCTGTGTGTTACTGAAGAACCTGCGTCGTGGAATGCTTTCCGACACCACAATACACCACGTATTGTATTATTTTCTTGTATCTCTCTGTATCGCAGGCGCTGTGGTTGGGGGGTGTTCTTGTAATACACGTCTCGAGGACTCTTTCCACAGGAATCAACAGTGGAGAGGGGGAAGGGGGGAGGGGAGGGAGGGGGAGAGGAGGGGGGAAAAAAAAGGAGAGCTTTAAAAAAAGGGGAGCGTGTGATGCTGCTTCAGGACCGCACGCGGCACACCCTCTCCGTGCGAAGGTTCGTGACAGACTGACGAGCGAGGGAAACGTTCAGGCCGAGGCTCCGTCCGTCCGCCCGCCGGCTCCCTAAGCCCCGTCCGCCGGCTCCCTAAGCTCCGCCCACGACCTGCCGATCAAACAACACCGTTTTACTACGATTAGTATTACTCACTTCTTTTTTTTTTATCTTGACTCACTTGTTTTCATTTCTGGCGTTCGTTTTTTTTCTGATTTTTTTCTTTTTATTATTTACCTCTTCTTTGCGTTTAAAAGGCCCATCCACTATTAGCCGTTGAAACGACACTTGTTTTACTATTTATACAGTATTATTGTTCCTCTTCTCTCTTTCTCTAAAGTCTTTTTCATCTCGTCTTATTTTCCGGACGATCTCAAACCTCAAAAAAACCAAAACACCAAATTTACTACAAAATTACAACTCCTCACTTCTCTCCTCATACAACAATAAATTCTCTCTATTCTCTTTACATATCTCTTTCTCTAATGTTTCCCACACGTCTCTCCATTCGCGCAACAACTTGCAATATTGAAAACAGTGTGACTAAACACGTGGAAAAGACGTTTGTTTTCTTCCCATTCGGATCCAGGCGTTTAATGTGTAGTTCGCCGGCCGGCCGACAGAGGGCAGTAACACACAGTGAAGCTAACCGGGAGTAAAAATAGTAATTGTGATTAATATTATCTATTCCTATTGTATTAAATGCACGGTGTTTATATGATTTATGGGGAATTTTGTGTGGTTTTTTCCGGGTTTGAATGGTACGTATTTTGATATGGTTCAGGTGTTGATTGGATTGTTATTGTTGAAGTGAGATAACTATTTTTTCTTGCTTTTATAATGTCTAAGTAACTGGACTAGATATAGTAGATGCTAGATATAGTATGTATATTTAATATATTAAATTATCGACATTCATTAAGTAGAAGATTGGGCTTATATGTAGAAGGTTATGAGTAATGCATACATAATATAGTTAATGAATGCCTGAAATAGATAAATATTATTAAAGGAATATATATATATATATATATATATATATATATATATATATATATATATATATATATATATATATATATATATATATATATATTATACATACACGCACATATACATGTACTGTACATATAGGTATATATTCATATACACGCACACACACGCTCACACGCACATTATATATATATATATATATATATATATATATATATATATATATATATATATATATATATATATATAAATATGTGTGTGTGTGTGTGTATGTGTATGTATACATAAATGTATATATACATATATACATACATCCAGTACATAAATGTGTGTACCCGCTTTATACATGAATATATAAAGCGGTATAAGTACAAGAAATCAAATGTGGATACAGATATATTATCATAGCCATACAAGAATCTAAAAATCAAATCGCCAATCACGCAATGAACCCTAAGCAAAACAACACAAACAAACAAATCTACATCTTACAATCACAGTACTACGTCCATTAATGAATAAATACAATTCCGATACATTCTCCATATATGCATCTTTCCATGCAACACCCCATTCCTTCACACCTTCCAAACTAGCTCAAAATCAGCGTAATTTTATTAAGTATTGCTAGTAACAGGTTAATAAAAGAAATTATAGTATTGTAGTAGTTGTAGTAAGGTAGTCACACTCTTGCCACCCCCGAGGTTCTTATTTTTTTCTTCGGTTTCTTTATTTCTCGTGTGTTTAGCTCAAGTTTCGTTATTAATGTAGGTAGGTCTGTATCCGTAGAGGACAGTGTTATGGTGATTTCACTTCCTTGAAGGTTTTAATGCTTAAATCAAATGGGAAATATTTGTAATTTCGGTAGCTGTGTGGTAGATGTCTTGGGGGAGGGGGGGGGAGGGCATGCTTGATCGGAGTTGCCTAATGGCTCTAATTCGACGCATTTCATTTATAGTGAGGAAACCACTAACAACCTCTCAGCCAAAACCCCGTCCAATGAAGGTACACATCACCAAACAATACGACCCTCAAAAAAAGATATTCAAATCGACCCAACCCAAATAAATTAAGCAAAATACACCATACCCCGAATCCCATCTCCCAGCGACATCCGGCAACGATCCCCATGCGCGCGAGAGAGAGACAGGGAGGGGGGGGGGGAAGGGGAGGCCAGGGGGGTGAGAACGGGGAGGGGGGGAGGATGAACAGCTGCGAGTGGCCACCTGCGTCCCCCCCCCTTCTCGCCCCTCCCCCTCCCTAGTCTCTCTCTCCCCCCCCTCCCCCGCGCGTGAGTGACGAAACAGAGGCGGAACCCACGGCGCCAGAACGGTATTTTCGGGGGACACTTGAAAGCATTATGGTTTGCTTGTGATGCCACCGACCGTGCTTTGATTTGCGTGCGTGAAGGTGTTATAGGAACAAGAAAAAAATGTTATTGGGATATTTGTATCTGTATCTATTGTGTTTGTTTGTTTGGTTGTTGTTTACGTCTGATTATTATTTGCGGATTGAGATATGCTGTTATTTTGCGCGAATATTGTTGTTTTAATAGGGTTGTATAGATATGTATTAATTTGATAGGAAAGTATGATTCTTACTTTAATATATATTGCAGATGGTTGTTACTTTGCTTGCCTACTCATACAACTACGATCATCAGCTTGTTTACTTTAAAGACTATATTAATGTTTGTTATTATTATTATCACTGTTACTATTCAAAACTATTACGTTTAGTACTAAGGTCATGATGTACAATGATTAATTGGTTGTAATTATCGCTGTAATTAATAATAGTTGAATACTTATAGTAGGGACTTTGTGCATGATTAAATGTGATATTATATTGCTATGAAAATGGTATTGGTGTTAATGGTATTGCTACTTGTAATGATGATAATAGTAATGGTACTAACAGTGATGGTAATGAAAATAGTGATGATGATTATTTAGTAGTAGAACTACTACTAGTAGTAGTATCACCAGTGGTAGCATTAGTAGTGGTAGTAGTAGTAATGGTAATATTGATGATGATGATAATAATAATAACAATGATAAAAGTAATAAATAATAACAACAGCAATCATAATAATGACTCTAGCGATATTAATAATGGTAATAGTAATAATAATAATAATAATAAATGCAAATCATCTATAGAATTAACGAAAAGAAAGACGCATCTCCTTGTATGTCTATGAAAGGGAAATGTAGACAACATATAATAGTATATCACATGTGGCAGATAGATAATCGGTGATGATGGACAGCGTTATAATATATATATATAAATATATATATATATATATGTATATATATTTTTATATATGTATATATATATGTAAAGAAGCGTATATCTGCATACATAAACATGTATGCACATACGCAGAAACACACACATATACACATACACACACAAGTGAATGCGAAGATATGTACATGCAAACACAAGTACGCGACCCCAAAATGTGCACATGTCTATTCCGTTCATACAGTCTCACACACACACACACACACACACGGATGGAGAGAGAGAGAGAGAGAGAGAGAGAGAGAGAGAGAGAGAGAGAGAGAGAGAGAAACAAAGAAACCGTAACCGTAACTAATAAAGCAAAAGGAAAAAGGAAAAGAAATCAAAAGAAACCACCAAAGGAAAAGAGAGAAAAAGAAGAAAGGAGAGAAAAAAACAAACAATAAAGCAAACAGGAAAAGAAATAATGGTAAGAGGAAAATATATATGAAAGAGAACATGAAGAAAAGAGAAGAGAAACAAGGAGAAAAAAACAAACACAAGAGAGAAATTAAAGCAAGGATGAGAGAACGAGAAAAAATATAAGAAACGGAAAAAATAAAAGAGAATAGGAATAAGAAACAGGGAAAAAAACAATAAACTACTACAACAAGAAGTAAACAAACCAACAAACACAAACAAGGAACTATGGAAAAGACACGAAGCACCGACCTAGCCCTCAACCCCCACCCCACCCCCTCCAAACCCCCCTCACCCCCACCCGAAGCGAGAAGAACGAGCGAGCGAGAGCAGAGCGAGCGCGTCGGCACTTATGCCCTTTATCCCCGGAGCGGCGGCGGACGCGTGCCCTGCCACTGCCGCCAAGATGATGCGCCGCCGCTGTTCTGCCGCTACCGCTACCGCCGCCTCTGCCGCCACCGCCGCCTCGCCCTCGATGGGTGCATTTCCCGCCAAACTGACGCGACCCCTCGATGCGGTGGAGGGAAGGAAGGTGAGGGGTGAGGTGGGAGGAGGAGGGGGAGGAGAAGGAAGGGGAGGAGGAGGAAGAGAAAGGAGGAAGAAAAGAAGGAGGAGGAAGGGAATGAGATGAAGGAAGGAAGAAGAACCATAGAAGAAGGAGAAGGGAGGATAAAAAGGTACGGAGAGTGAAAGAAGAAGAAGGAAGAGATATAGAAAGAAATAAAATTTAAAAAATCATGAGGAAAGAAGAAAGGTCTCAAGGAAAGAACAGGAAGAGAATGAGAAAAAAAAATAATAATAAAATAATAAAAATAAAGAGAAAAGAATAACGGTCTCAATAAAAGAACAGGAAGAGAATAAGAAGAAATAAAGGAGCGACAGAAGATAAGAAGAAGAAGAAGTAAAAACAAAGAAAAACAGAATCAGATAAAGAACGGGAAACAAGAACAGAGAATAAGGAGGACAAGAAGAAGGGTGGAGGTAGGAGGTACACACGCGTGATGCTTCAACGACTGCGAATCATCAGCGATGGCTCTGGACGCACAAAGGAGCATCAGAGGCGGAGAGAGAGAGAGAGAGAGAGAGAGGGAGAGAGAGAGAGAGAGAGAGAGAGAGAGAGA
>BOPN01000471.1:105000-107500 GCA_017312705.2 Penaeus japonicus
TTTTTTTTTTGCTAAGTGTTATTGTTATTGTTGGTGTATTTGTTTTTATCAGTATTGCCGTTGAAATCAGGATTGCTATAATGATTGTTATTATACGTGTTATGCTCTGATATTTTTTTTCTCTCTCGCCTATCGCCTCTTTCTTTCTCTCTCTCTCTCTCTCTCTCTCTCTCTCTCTCTCTCTCTTCTCCACTCTACTCTCTACTCTTTTCTCTCTACTTTCTACTCTCTTCTCTCTTCTCTCTCTTCTCCAATCTACTATCTACTCTTTTCTCTCTTCTCTCTACTCTTTTTGCTCCCTTCTCTCCTTTCCTCTCCTCTCTTCTCCTCTCCTATTTCGTTCTTCAGAAATGTTCCATATACGAGGTCTCTTCCTAAGAGTCTCGCCGCATTTCGCTGCTCTTTCGTTTTGGTAGGAAGGGGGTGTTCTTTGATAAGGATGAAGTCAGTGATGGAGCCTCAGATATGTTGATATTTCTTTTTTTTTTGACAGGCGGTGGGGGTGGTGGAGGTGGGGGTGGTAGGGGTGAGGGTAATGATGATTATGATGATGATGATGATGATGATGATGATGATGATGATGGTAATGATGATGATGATGATGATGATGATGATGATGATGATGATGATAATGATAATGACAATGATAATGACAGGAACAATAAAAACAACTATTAAAATTAGTACCAGACTTGCAGTGAAACAGGTAATATCAATATAACATAAATATAACGAAATCCCCGTTATCACCGGCTTGTAACTAGGAGGGGGGGAGGGGAGGGGGCAGATAGACACGTGTCAGAGGAAGGAGGCCGGGCGGTGAATGAGAGGGGGGAGGGGGAGGGGGGGGGGTGATGCACGTGTGGTGGGACACGTGCAGCTTTTCCAGTAACACGTGCAAAGGGTTGAATGCTGATGGATGTTCTAGTCTGCTTGTATTTCTGTGTCCTTTTCAGGCTGTCTGTACCTCTCCTCTTTCTCTTCTTTCTTTCGTCTGTCTGTCTGTCTGTCTGCCTATTCGTCGCTCTCTCCCTCTTCTGCCATCTTTATTTAGTCTCTCTCTTTCTCTCTTTCTCTCTCTCTCTCTCTCTCTCTCTCTCTCTCTCTCTCTCTCTCTCTCTCTCTCTCTCTCTCTCTCTCTCTCTCTCATTCCCTTCCTTCCCTTTCTCCCTCCTTCCCTTATTCATTTTCTTCCTTCCTTCCTCTATCTCATTTCCTCCCTTCCCTCTCTCCCACCCTCCCTCATTTCCTTCCTCCCTCCCTCCCTTATTCCTTCCCTCTCTCCACATGAAAGTCGGACACACGTCACAACGAATTATTTGCAAATTAGAAATAGCTATTTACATTTCTGAATATGAATGATTTTTTTGCGAAACAAAAGAAGTTTAAAGGAAAATGTTTGATGCAAATTACAGCTCCCTATTTCCCTATTTCACCACAAGGGGGCGTTGAGACGTTGCTCTCTTTGGTTCATTCGCTTTTCTTTCTCTCTGTCTGGCTGGTTCTCCGGGGGTGAGTGCGTCTGTTTCTCTTTCCCTGTATTTGTCTTTGTCTTTGTCTGTCGGTCTGTCTGTGTCTGTGTGTCTGTCTGTGTCTGTGTCTCTGTCTCTGTCTGTCTCTCTCCCTCTCTCCCTTCCTCTTCCCCTCTATCTACCTTTCCCTCCGTCTTTCTCTCCTACGCTCTCTCCCTCCTTCCCTTTTCCTCTCTCCTTCCCACTCTTCCTCCCTTGCTCTCTCCCTCCTTCCCTCCTTCCCTCTTCCCCTCTATCTCCCTTTCCCTCCGTCTCTCTCCCTCCTTCCCTCTTCCTCTCTCCTTCCCACTCTTCCTCCCTTTCCCTCTTCCTCCCTCCCTCCTTCCCTCTTCCTCTCTCCTTCCCACTCTTCCTCCCTTCCTCCCTCCCTCCTTCCCTCTTCCTCCCTCCCTCCTTCCCTCTTCCTCCCTCCCTCCCCGATGACATCACAGAGCGCCATCGCACCGGAAGGAAGCTAATTTAGCCCTTATTGTTCAATCCCGAGAGAGGAAATCCCATTGTACAAAACACCGTGTCGGGCATCGGTATTTTCCCGCCATTTTGTATGCATTGAAGTTTTTTTTTTCTTCTTCTTCTTCTATTTTCCTGTCTGTCTATTTATTTATTTATGACTGATCGATGATACGTAAATAGATTGGTTGATAGATGTATGAAGATACTCAGAAAGACCAATAGATAGATAGATAGATAGATAGATAGATAAACGGATAGGTAGCGAGGTAGAGAGAAATTAATAGTTCCACGTGAGAAAAATAAAAACAAAAAAAAGAAATTAATTTGTTTCAAAATATAAAGACACAGAGAAACGGAAAACAAAACCCGAGTAAAAATAGTGATTTTAGTGAATATAGCAATAGTGATAGTCATAACAACAGCAGCAACATCAGCAATATTGATGATGTTAATAATTATCAATATAATTAGAATAATATCATCAAAATTATTGCAAATAATATTATGACATAATA
>BOPN01000471.1:117500-120000 GCA_017312705.2 Penaeus japonicus
CACATTCACTTACTCACTCATTCACTAATTCGCTCATTCATTTACTCATTTACTCACTCGCTCCTTCACTTACTCACTCATTCAGCTAACAACAATTATAATTTTAATAATGAAGAAAAAAAAATATAAAATATAAATGGATAATACAAAACCACTTCAGTTCCTAACAATAGTCAAAATAGTAATAGTAATAATAATAATAATAATGAAAAAGAAGATAAATCACAGCAACAACAATAAACATCACTATTAATTAAAAACACACGAACAATAAACACCACACCACCATCTACGAGAATGATGGTGACTCGAGCCGTGATGGTGAGCATGGTGATGGTGATGCTGTGTAGCGTGGTGAGCTTGATGGTGGTGATGCTGTGTAGCGTGGTGAGCATGATGGTGATGGTGATGCTGTGTAGCGTGGTGAGCATGGTGGTGATGATGCTGTGTAGCGTGGTGAGCATGGTGGTGATGATGCTGTGTAGCGTGGTGAGCATGATGGTGGTGATGCTGTGTAGCGTGGTGAGCATGATGGTGGTGATGCTGTGTAGCGGATGCTGGTCGCGCAGAATGAGATGAATCTTTTATGTATCTCATTTCGACTGCAAACAAGAGCCCGAGAGAGGGGCTTGTGTGAGGGGCTTGTGTGAGGTCTTCTTCTCATTTTCTCTTTAGAATGCACAAGGGTCGCTTACACAAGCACTAACCCCCCCATAACCCCCCCAACCCCTCCAAACCCCTCCTCTTTCTCTCTTTCGCCCCTCCCCCACTCCCTCTTCTTCTTCTTCTTCTTCTTCTTTTTTATCTGTCTCCCCCTTTGCTCTCTCTTTCCCTCTCTTTTCTTTCTCCCCCTCTTTTCCTTGTGGTTCCTTGTGTGTAAGTCTGTGGCTTTTGTCTATGTGTATCTTTCTCTCTTTCTTAGTCTGTTTGTCTCTCTCTCTCTCTCTCTCTCTCTCTCTCTCTCTCTCTCTCTTTATCTCTTTCTCTATGTCTACATCTCACTCTCACTCATAAACTCGCTCACGCATTTATTCACTCTCTCTCTCTCTCTCTTTCCATCACTTTTATTTTCTCTCCCTTATCCAAATTCATTTATCTTCTCTCCCGTTATACTTTTATTCTTTATCCCCCATCATGTTCTACATAAAAAATCCATAAATCTATACGTTTGAAATATAGAGTAATGATATTTGTTATATTAGGGCATTCGATTATCTATTTAATTGTCAAATGAGCCAAACAGAGAAGGATCCGTTAGTGGAATTTGAATTTTGAAAAAATCTGGTAGATTATTAGATTAAATGATAGAGGAATGATGTTTCTTTTTCTCTCTCTGTCCCTGTCTTTGCCTCTGTCTCTGTCTTTGCCTCTCTCTCTCTCTCTCTCTCTCTCTCTCTCTCTCTCTCTCTCTCGTCCTCTCTCTCTCTCGTCCTCTCTCTCTCGTCCTCTCTCTCTCTCCCCCTCTCCCTCTTCCCCTCCCTCTCCATCTCCCAGTCTCTCTCCCCTTCTCCCACAACCTCCTAAGCATACACTGCCCCCCCCCCCTTCCCCTCCCCCTCCCTTTACAACCTAGTCTACCTTATTTTGATTCAGTTGCTTCCCTCCGGTGTTTACCTTTGCGATTTTCAACTGTTTGAGTTTCGGATTGACGACCCCCCCTACCCCCCTCCATTTTCCCCTTCCTCTTTTCTTTCCCCCTTTTCTCTTTCTTCCCCCTCCCCCCCACTCCCCCCTCTTCTGGACTCTTTTCTTCTACCAGACAAGCCGGTCTTCTACATACCCATACCACCTCCCCCTCCTCCTCCCCTTACCTTACCTTCATGTCGCTCCTTGCTTTCTTCCTTCACTTCATTTACTTCTTTCCTTCTCTTTCTTACTTAACTACTTTCCCTTTCTTTCCCATCTCACATTCTCTCCTTCCCTTCCTTTCCCTCCCTCCTTCCCTACCTCACATCCACTCTCTCTTCCTTCCCCTCCTTCCCATCCCTCATTTCCCTCTCTTCTTCCCTATCCCATATTTACCCTCTTTCCCTCTCTCTTTTTCCCTCCTCCCCCTCCCTTCTCATTCGTCCTATCTCTCCCTATCCTGTACCTTCCCTCCATCCCCTCCTTTCTCGTACCCTCTCTACTTTCTCTCCCTCTTTCCCTACCGTGCCCCCTTTCCTCCATTAAATTCCTCCCCATACCCTCCTTCCCTCCTCTCCCTCCTTCATCTCCTTCTCTTCCCTCCATCCCCTCCTCTCTCTTACCCTCTCTACCTTCTCTCCCTCTTTCCCTACCGTGCCCCCTTCCCTCCATTAAATTCCTCCCCATATCCTCCCTCCCTCCCTCCTCTCCTTCCCTTCCCTCTTTCCCTCCTCTCCCTCCCTCCTCTCCTTCCCTCCTCCCTCCCTCCTCTCCTCTCCCTCCCTCCCTCCTCTCCTTCCCTCCTCTCTCCCCCTCCATCCCCTCCCTTCCCTTCCCTCTCTCCCTCCCTCCCTTCCCTCCCTCCCTCCTCTTC
>BOPN01000471.1:127500-132500 GCA_017312705.2 Penaeus japonicus
AGTCTGGGGAGTTTGTCGGTTATCTTGCCTTAATTTCGCTTCGGTTTATCTTCTTTTTTTCCAAAATATGAGGATTCATGATAAGGAATTTGTTCATTTTAAAGATGGGAATGGGCGCGGGCGTACACACACACACACATACGCGCGCGCACACGCACACACACACACACACACACACACACACACACACACACACACACACACACACACACACACACACACACACACATACACATATATATATATATATATATATATATATATATATATATATATATATATATATACGGATGTACATACATACATACATATATTTTTTATCATTTTTATTTCGAATATTGGGGTGGGGAGGGGGGGGGGGAGTTATTATCTTAACTATACTCTTATTGCCAAGATTATTTTTTTCATCGATAATGATGATGAGCAGGATAATGATAATGACAATGACAATAATTGCAATAACGTGATGATAATGATAACGACAATAATTGCAACAACAACAACAGCAACAACAACGACACGAAAATTCCGAATTTTCACCAAAACTCCAACCCCCCCTAACTCCCCAACCCCCCAACCCACCCAATCCCCACAATCCCCTACCTCCTACCCACCCACTCCCCACTGACCCCCCCCCCTTCCCTCTCTCCCATACCTCCTTATCTTACGGTAAGATCGTAGTAGCGTAGCGTGTAACAGGTAACCGGAAATTCATTCATATAATCTTTCCGAAACTTGTGAATAACGATAAGCTAGTCTCTCTTAAGTCTTGGAGGTTTAATGAATGCCGTTAAGATGTTGGACTGAGAGGGAGGGTGGGAGGGAGGGAGGGAGGGAGGGAGGGAGGGAGGGAGGGAGGGAGAGAGAGAGAGAGTGAGAGAGAGAGAGAGCGAGAGAGAGAAAGACCGAGTGCATGAAAGGGGGAGGGAGGGTAAAAAAATCTATCTGTCTATCCCTGTATCCCTCAACACACCTATCTATATACCTATCTCTCTATCTATCAATCTATCTCTCAACCTATCTATCTCTCTATCTCCCAACCAATCTATCTCTCTATCCATCTCCCAACCTATCTATCTATCCATCTCTTAACCTATCTATCTATCTGTCTATCTATCTCTCAACCTATCTATCTGTCTATCCGCCCATCTATCTGTCTATCTATCTCTCAACCTATCTATCTGTCTATCCGCCCATCTATCTGTCTGTCTATTTAAATATATGCATACACAATGTCCCAATCATATTAGCATAATAACTAGACTGTAATCACTATCGCATTTTTTTCCGTCCTGAAAACCACCCCATTCAACTATGGCTCTTAAAGTATTCGAGAGGAAGGCCGAATATTCTTTGCGCTGCTCGATCGAAGGGAAAGAAAGAAGGTGGGGGTGGAAGGGAGGATGGGGGAGAAAAAGAGGAGGAGGAGGATGGAGGAGGAGGAGGAGGAGGTTGAGAAGAAAAGAAGGAGGAAGAAGTAGAGGAGGAAGAGGAGGAGAAGAAAAAGAAGAAGGAGGAGGGAGGAGGAGGAGGAGAAGAAAAAGAAGGAGGAGAGGAAGAGGAGGATGAGAAGAAAAAGAAAGAAGGAGGGGAGGAGGAGGAAGAAGAGGAGGAGGAAGAGGAGGAGGAGGAGAAGAAAAAGGAGGAGGGAGGAAGAGGAAGAGGAGGAAGAGGAAGAGGAGAAGGAGAAGAAAAAGAAGGAGGAGAGAAGAGGAGGAGGAGGAGGAGGAGGAGGAGGAGGAGGAGGAAGAGGAGATGGAAAAAGAAGGAGGGAGGAGGAGAAGAATGAAGAGAAGAAGAAGCAGGAGGGGATGGATAAGAGGGGGAGGGGGGGAGAAGGACAGAATAAGATAGTTGTTGAAGTATGGAGTGAGGGGGGAGGGGAAGGGGAAGGGGGGAGGGGGGCAGGATACGGGGTGACAAACAGGAATGCGAATTATTGTGATACTTCAACGGACGAGAGCGACCGACAGTGTCTGTTTGTTCCTGTTTGCATTCTAGCCTGTTTGCTTGACTGTTTGTCCGTTTATTGGTTTGTTTGTTTAGTTGTTTGTACATCTGTCTTCTCCTTCCTCTAGGTGTCTGTCTGTTTGTCTGTCTGTTTTGTCTGTCTATTTCGCAATGTCTCCATAAAGTCTATTTGTCTGTGTGTTTGTGTATCTTTACCTGTTTGTCAATCTGTCTATCTGTCTATCCGCCTACCTATCTATCAGTCTGCCTGTCTATCTGTCTTTCTAACTATCTAACAGCCTTCCTATCTATCTATCCATACGCCTGCCTGTTTGATAGCGTGCTTGCTTGCTTGCTTGCCTCTCTTCCCTGTCTCCTCACCTTCTTGCTTGCCTGCCTGCCTGCCTGCTTGTCTGCCTGCCTGCCTGCCTGCCTATCTATATACCTGTCTTCTTGCTTGTTTGTCTCTCTTCCTGTTCTTCTTCCCTGCTTCCCGTCTGCCTGTCTGCCTGCCTGCCTGCCTGCCTGCCTCCAGTCTGTCACATGTCATATATCTGCGCCATTGTGTGCCATAAAGGCCAAAATTCTTTGGCCTGATGAGGTAACCGCCACTGATGATTGGGGGCGGGAGAGGGAGGGGGGAGGAGGAGTAGGAGGGGGAGGGAGGGGGGAAGAGCTGGGAGGGGGGAAAGGGAGGGGAGAGAGTGGGAGGGGGGGGGAGGAAGGGGAGATAGTGGGGAGGGGGGGAGGCAGGGGAGAGAGGTTGGGTGGAAGGGGAAAAGGAGGGAATGGAGTGGAGAGAGAAAGGGGGAAGAAGGGAAGAGAGGAGGGGGAAAAGCGGGGAGAGAAGAGGGAGAGAAGGGAGGGGGGAAAGGAAGGGAGAGAGAGGGAAAGGGAAGAGGGGGTGGGTGTCCCTATCTACTCATAATTTTTTTTAAATAAATTATTGCACTTAAACAGACTGGATTCCTTGATTTCCGTTTTTAGACTTTTAATTAATGATAATAAGGCTTCGGAAATTATTCTCTTTTGTGAATTATCACTGATTCAGATAGGTAGTTCCTGAGAGATAAAATTTCACCTTATAACGGAAAAAAAACAATAATGACAAATTTAAGAAAATCCACAAGCAATCAATGAAATAACACAATATTGCCAATAATGCGTACACAACTGTTGCCAAAAAAAAGTTTAATTTGTTAGTTAAAAAAACAAAACAAGAATAAATAAACAGTATTACCAAAAAATCGATAAATAACCTAATATAAATAAGCGTCCAGTATTGCCAACCTGGGAAACACACAACAACAACAATTCACAACTGTTGCCAATCTCGCGTTCGCAGCATTACCAACATTCCGAGAAAGAAAAAAACTGTTACCAGAGGAGCGGTCGCAGTGTTACCAATATTCCGAGAATAACTGTTGCCAGCGGAGGGCTCGCAGTATTGCCACATCGGCGAGGTAATGATGTCGGGGCCCCAAAGGACATTCAAGAGCTCTGTACATAACGGTCGGACCTATAAAGGTTGATAACACTGCGGCCAGGTAAACACGTGGAAGTATGTGTGCAGGTATACGTACACACGGCTATACGCACATATACACACATACACAAAGACAGATGTACACATACACAGGGTTACATACAAATACAAACACACACACACATACACACACACACACACACACGCACGCACACACACGCACACACACACGAAAATAAAGAAACAAACAAATACATTCAACTACCTATACATAAAATTCTACGTGCATATTTACCCTCCTTAATTCTTCAGAATTATTCAACCTTCTTCCATCTATTTTCTCAAGACGTTTGAAATTCTCACCTGAAAAGGAAAGAGAAAAAATATAAGATGATAAATTTCAAGAAAATAGAAAAAAACGAAGATAATTATAAGAATGATTATAATAACAATAAGATATATTGTAATTCAATTATGGATAATGATGATGATGATGATGATGATGATGATGATGATGATGATGATGATGATGACGATAACAATGACCAAAGATAATAACTAAAATGGTAATAATAATAATCATGATAATAATAACAATAATTATGATGTTGAAGGTTATTTCCATAAAATATCTTTTTCTATTTTTAGGACAGGAAAGGTCAGACACAAATAGCATTTTCTTCCTGTAACAAAAATGAAAGGTCATTTGAATATATAAAATTCAGGTTGTTTACCTTTTTTTTAACATTTCAGAACAGGATGAAGGGGAAATAAAAAAAGGACATTAAGAAAGAGAAAAAAAAGGTAGAAAGAGACGAGAGGAATTAGAGAGAGAGAGAGAGAGAGAGAGAGAGAGAGAGAGAGAGAGAGAGAGAGAGAGAGAGAGAGAGAGAGAGAGAGAGAGAGAGAGAGAGAGAGAGAGAGAGAGAGAGAGAGAGAGAGAGAGAGAGAGAGAGAGAGAGAGAGAGAGAGAGAAGAGAAAAGAGAGAGAGAGAAAGAAAGAGAAGAGAGAGAGAGAGAAGAGAGAGAGAGAGAGAGAGAGAGAGAGAGAGAGAGAGAGAGAGAGAGAGAGAGAGGTAAAAAAAAGAGAAAGCGAGAGAAAGAAAGATTTACGAATAAACATACAAAAAAAAACTACAACTCCCCGCCCCATACTACCAACCACGCCAATAAAAGATAATAATAAAGATGATAAAATCGGAAGAGCGATAAGGACGATAACGACACCGGAAGTGGAAAGGCAAAATTGAAAGCATAACTGATGACCGGCCGACCGTGCTTCAATAATGATAACGATGTGGACTCAATGGCGTGTGTGTCATTCGGCCGGCTTCTCTTTTCGCGCCAAAACGGGGTTGTTAATTAAAGGGAATGGGGTGGGAGTGGTATTTAGTTTTTTTTTCTCTTTTCGGTTTGTTTGGACGTGTGTTTATATGTGTATGTATATATATGCACGCGAGCAGGCGCACACGCACACATACACACACAAACACACATACACATACACACATATATTCATACATACATACACACACACACACACACACACACACACACACACACA
>BOPN01000471.1:135000-137500 GCA_017312705.2 Penaeus japonicus
GGAATCAATGGGGGTGTGAGAGAAAGAGGGAAGGACAAAAGAGAGAAAGAAAAGGATGAATGAAAGACAGGAAAGAGAAGATAGACGGAAACTGGCTTGTGAGTTGATGGTCGTTTATCTGTGTCTATATTTATCGTTATATTCATCTGTTTCTCTCTCTTTCTCTTTCCTTCTCGCTCTCTCTCTCTCTCTCTCTCTCTCTCTCTCTCTCTCTCTCTCTCTCTCTCTCTCTCTCTCTCTCTCTCTCTCTCATTTATCTCTCTCTCTCTCTCATTTCTCTCTCTCTCTCATTTCTCTCTCTATCGGAAACAAACATGAACAATATTAAATAAAACGAATAGTATAAAAAGAAGGAAACAAACAAACAAATCAAGAAAAGAAAGAAAGAAAACAAATTGAAAGAAAAAAAAACAAGACAACAATAAATCCAAAAAGAAAAAAAAAAAACAAGAAAATAAACGAAAATTAAAAAAAAAGAAAAAAAAAAGAAAAGGACAAATGAAATAAAATCAAGTAAAATAAAAGTCCATTCTTGATATTTCCTTTCTTTCGTTACCCAACACCCTCGGTACCAGGTGTGAGGGTCAAGAAAGAGACCCATATGGTGCCAAAAATCGGTGCCACAGACCCACCCAGCTGTAGAAAAGGGAGGGTGGGAGGAGGAGGGATGGGAGAGGGGAGGGAGATGGAAGAAGGGGGAAGGGGAGAGGGATTGATGGAGGGGAGGAGAGGGGGGAGAGGAGGAGGGAGGGAGAAGGGAGGATGAGAGAGAGAATGGAAGAGGGGAGGAGGCTAGAGGGGGAGGAGAGGGAAGAGGAAAGAGGGGGAGAAAGGAAAACGGAGTGGAAAGAAGAGAAGACGGGATTGAAGGAGGATCAAGAGAGGGGAAGAGGATGATATGAAGGAATGGAGAGGGGAAGTAGGTGGAAGGATAGAGGGAGGATGATGAGAGAGGAGAGGAAAGGAGGAAGAAGCGGGGGAGACGAGGAAAGATGATAGGAAACGGAAAAGGGGGGAAATATGATGAAAAGGAGAGGAAGGAGAAGAAAGTGTGTATGTGTGTGTGTGTGTGTGTGTGTGTGTGTGTGTGTGTGTGTGTGTGTGTGTGTGTGTGTGTGTGTGTGTGTGCGTGTGTGTGTGTGTGAAAGAGAGAGAAAGAGAAAGAGAAAGAGAGAGAGAGAAGATAGATAGAGAGAGAGAGAGAGAGAGAGAGAGAGAGAGAGAGAGAGAGAGAGAGAGAGAGAGAGAGAGAGAGAGAGAGAGAGAGAGAGAGAGAGAGAGAGAGAGAGAGAGAGAGAGAGAGAGAGAGAGAGAGAGAGAGAGAGAGAGAGAGAGAGAGAAAGAGCGAGAAGGAGAGAGAGAGAGAGAGAGAGAGAGAGAGAGAGAAAAGAGAGAGAGCGAGAGATAAAGAGAGCAAGAGAGACAGGTGAATGATTCCCAGCCTGTAAGACGAAACGGCGTGTCCTCAACTCCTTCGCTAAGCTTGGCACCTTGGCCTCCCCCCACCCCGCCCCCCACTGGTGCTACTCGTTGACACCCTCGAAAATGCCACTGAAGAATGCATACATTACCTGACGGAAGGAGGTGGTTCCGGCGTGTGTGAAGGGGGGGGGGTAAGGGGGTAAGGTATAGGGTATGGGGTATGGGGTAGGGAGTAGGGGTAGGAAGTAGGGGTAAGGGTAGGGGTAGGGGTATGAGGGATAGGGTAAGGGGTAGGCGGTAGGGGTAGGGTGAGAGAGAAGGGAGGGAGGGAGGGAAGGTTGGGGGAGAGATAGAGAAAGGAAGGAAGGGGTGGGAAGGGGGGGAAAGGGAAGGGGAAGGAAAAAGGAAGAGAGGGGGATAGGGAAAGGAGAAAGCGAGGGAATGAGGGGAGAACGGGAAAGAGGAAAAAGGTGTCAATGTGTCTGTGGGAAATTGGATTCGGAAACTATGTGTGTAAGTGTGTTTGCGTGTTATTCTCGTGTGCACTTCCTTTTCATCTCTTTACTTCCCCTCTCTTCTTACTTCCCCTCTATCTTCGTTCCCTTCTCCCCTCTCTGTTTTGTATTTCCGACTCGCTTGATGATGATGATGATGATGATGGTTGATAATGATGATGGTGGTGGTGGTGACGATGATGATGATGGTTGATAATGATGATGGTGGTGGTGACGACGATGATGATGATGATGACGATGATTGTGGTGGTGGTTACGATGGTGATGATGATGATGGTGGTGGTGATGATGATGATGATGTGGAGGTGGTTACGATGATGATAATGATGATGATGATGATGATGATGATGATTGTGGTGGTGGTTAAGACGACGACGACGACGATGATGATGATGATGATGGTGGTGGTGATGGCGACGATGATGATGATGATGGTGGTGGTGATGGCGACGATGATGATGATGATGATGATTGTGGTGGTGGTTAATACGACGATGATGATGATTGTGGTGGTGGTTACGATGATGATGATGATGATGATAATGATGATGATGATGATGATG
>BOPN01000471.1:145000-147500 GCA_017312705.2 Penaeus japonicus
CCATCTCCCCCTACAAAAACACGACCCCCAAATCTTACGATTCTAACCCTTACACCATCCCCCATTATGGACCAAAATCGCTTAAACTTAGGAGATGAGTTACTTAGATGCTCCTTAGTCGCGTCCTCAACATGGGTAACGGATGAGTATTTGGCAGGAAATTACTCTGGTTACTCTGCGTTACTCATTGAGAAGTTAGCGCCTTTTGTTAAGTTGTCGGTTTAAGTGCTCTGACATGGAAACGAATGTGTGTGGTAGTGTGCAGTGCGTGTGCACACACATATATAACATATATATATATACATAAATATACATACGTCATTACATATATATATACCACATAATGTTATGTTATTACATATTATTAATATTAATATTATTAATACATATATATATATATATATATATATATATATATACATATATATATATATATATATATATATATATATATATATATATATATTATATATATATACATACACACACACACACACACACACACACACACACACACTATACATATAAAGCATTAAATAATCAAATGCTTCAATCCATTCCTTGATAAATCTAGCAACCCACCATTCTATCCATCTATCTGCCTCTCTATCTATCTATAATTTTATCTATCAATCAATCAGTATACATAGATACATATCCCCTCAAAAAAAAAAAAACCCCCCCCCCCAAGATAAAAAAATAAAAACTAATAAATTAAAAAAATAGAATAGAGCAAACAAAAAGTCAAAGAATAAAAAATAAAAAAGATAATTACCAGAGGAAAAGGAAATCCTTATTATCAATCTTTGTCTATCTCCTCCCTCCCCCCTCTCCTTCCTCCTCCTCCTTCTTCTCCTTCTTCTTCTTCTTCTTCCTCCTCCCCACTCCCACCCCACGTCTACCCCTTAAAAACAGAGATTAGAAAAATCTAAAATTCTTTTTACCCCTTTTTATCTGAACCTTCTCTTCTCTTCCCATTCCCCTCATCTCTTCTTTCTTTTCTCTAAATTCCTTTCCTACCTTCCTTCCAGTCCTCCCGTACCCCCTACTCCCTATTCCCTCCAATCTCCCCTCTTCCCAGCCTCCTTCTTACCTTCCCTCCACCCTCCCCTCCCTCCTACCCCGGCCTACCTCCCCTCCCCCTTACCCCTTCCTACCACCCCTCCCCCTTACCCCTACCTACCTCCCCACCCCTTACCCCTTCCTACCTCCCCACCCCCTTACCCCCTACCTACCTTCCCTCAGCCCTTACCCCTACCTACCGCCCCACCCCCTTACCCCCTTCCAACCTCCCCAACCCCTTACCCCTTCCTACATCCCCTCCCCCTTACCCCCTGCCTACCTTCCCCCTCCCTACCCCCCCTCCAGCCTCCCCACCTACATCCCACCCCCTTTTTTCGAACTTCTCTTCACAAATTTCCAAAATATCTGCGGATCAAAAAACAGAGTCGAACGTCCATCAAGGTCATTCAGGTGACCTTTCACAGTCACGGTTCGTTTAGCGGAAGCGATTACAGGTGAGGTTTACAGGTACGGGCGTGACGAAAAGGGTGTGCGCTACTGTAAGGCTTGTGCGTGGGGGGTCTCCATCTCGATCCTTTTCTCTTTCTAATCCTATTCTTCTTCTCTCTATGTCCTTCTTTATCCCTTTCCTTTTTCTTCTTCTCTTTATGTCCTTCTCGATCTCTCTCGTTTTTCTTTTCTCTCTCTGTCTTTCTCTATCCCTTTCCTTTTTCTTTTCTATGCCTTTCTCTATCCCTTTCCCTTTCTTCTTCTCTCTATGTCCTTCTTTATCTCTCCTTTTTCTTTTCTATGTCCTTCTCTATCCCTTTCGTTTTCTTCTTCTATGTCCTTCTCGGTCTCTCTCATTTTCTCTTTCTCTTTATGTCCTTCTCAATCTCTCTCCTTTTCTTCTTCTATGTCCTTCTCTATCTCTCTCATTTTTCCTTTCTCTCTATGTCCTTCTCGGTCTCTCTCCTTTTCTCTTTTTCTCTATGTCCATCTCGTTCTCTCTTCTTTATTCTTTCTCTCTATGTCCTTCTCTATTTTTCTTTATCTCTCTCTGTCCATTTCTCCTTTTCTCTGTCTGCCTGTCTATCTGTCTGTCTGTCTGTCTGTCTGTCTGTCTGTCTGTTTGTCTGTTTGCCTGCCTTGCTCACTAAACAAAGCACTTATACTACACATCCTTTCTAAAGAGTAAAGAAGAAAAAGGAGAGAAAGAAGAATGAAAAAAAAAGTAGAAAAAGAAGAAAGCAAAAAAAATGAAGAAGAGAAAGAAAGAAAGACAGGAAAAAAGAAGAAGTAGAAAAGGAAGAAGAAAGAAAAAAATGAAACGTAGAAGAGAAAGAAAGAGAGAAAGAAACAAGAAAGAAAGGAGACGGAGGAAAAGAAGAACCACCTCACAGTCTAACCTCACAGTTCAACAAGAATCGAATTGACCCTCTCTAAGGCTACACGCAAAATTAAGGCTATAATGAGATGCATCGTAGGAGAGCTTTAG
>BOPN01000471.1:160000-175000 GCA_017312705.2 Penaeus japonicus
AAAAATGATGGTGAAAGACCACGTGTTCAGGATAGGGTTACTTGGGGTGGGGGGTAATGGCGAAGGGGGGATGGGGGGGGTAACGTGAATCCCATCTTTTGAGGCACAATTGAGGCCGATCTAACTTTTTTTTCCCCCGTGTGTGATTTTCAATCTTATTTTCGTCGGATGTCTGTCTGTCTGTTCGACTCTGTTTCTTTCTATCTCTCTCTTTTATTTATCTTTCTGTTTCTCACCCTCCTTTTTTCTCTCTTTCTTTCTTTCTCTGACTTTCTCTGTCTCTCTCTCTGTCTCTCTCTCTCTCTCTCTCTCTCTCTCTCTCTCTCTCTCTCTCCTTTCCCCTCTCTTCTTTTTTCTTCCTTCCTTTTGAGATGGTTTAATGGCTCTTTTGATTCCCCCCCACCATTCCCCTCCCAACCCCCCCTCCCCAGACACAACCCCCCAAGATGGTCGACAATACTTCTCCAAACCCTTAGTGATTTTCGACTCTAAAGACATTAATAAGCGTGGCATAACCCCCTTTTCGCCCTACCTCCACCCTTCCACTTTCCCCCTCCTCCTCCCTTCCTCCCCCTCTCTCCTTAATAATAATAATAAAAAAAAGAAAAACGAAGCTATCAGATTCCTTTTTGGCAGTCACCGTAAGAAACGCACGCACACACGCACGCACATACGTTATATTCACTCGCATTCCTTCGTCCGTTTGACCCCCGATGTGTTTATATCGGAATGCCGTAAATAGTAGGTTATTACGGAGGAATTGGGGGGGAGGGGAGAGGAGGGGGAAGGGGGGAGGGGGAAGGGGGGGGGAGAGGAGGAGGAGGGGGAAGGGGGGAGTGTGGGAAGAGGAGAAGGAAGAAGGGGGTTGGAGGTAGGGGAAGGGGGGAGAGAGAAAGGGGGAGTGTGGGATGAGGAGGGGGAAGAAGGGGGTTGGAGGTAAGGGGGAATGGAGGGTGAGGGAAGGAGGGAGTAAACGGAAGGAGAAGAGTGCAGGGGAATAGGGGAAGATGGAGAAGGGGGTTGGAGGGAAAGCGCAAGAAGAAGAAAAGGGGAGAGAAAAAGAGGAAAGAAAAAAAGGAAGAGAGAGGAGGATAGAGGGATGGGTAAGCAGAAGGGGAGAGGGGTAAGGGGTAAGGTTAGGGAGAGGGAAGCGAGAAGCGAGAGGCGAGAAGGGAAAGGGTAGGGTAGGGGTGGGGGGTAGGGGGGGTTAAGGTTACCCAACCCAGCTACCGGTCATTTTCATAACCTACGTTTTGACAGATAGATGCCCACCATTGCCTGGGCACTGGAGATGAAGAAGATATAAAAAACAGGATAGGAGGAGGAGAGAGGGGGAGGGGGAGGGGGGAGGGAGAGAAGGTGGAAGATGAGGCGGAGGAAGAGGAGGGAGGGGGGGGAGGAGGAGGAGGAGGAGGTGGATGATGATGAGGAGGAGGAGGAAGAGGAGGAAAAGTAAGAGGAAGAGGAATAGGAGGAGGAAGAGGATAATAATTATGATGATGATGCTGATAATGACGATGACGGTAATGATGGTGAGGAGAAGAATGAGGAATAAGAGGAGGAGGAGGAGAAGGAGAGGGAGGTAAAGAAGGAGATGAAGGAGAAGGAGAGGGAGGTAAAGAAGAAGAAGGAGAGGGAGGTAAAGGAGAAGAGGGAGGTAAAGGGGTAAAGATGGAGGAGGGGGATATAAAAGGGTAACAATGAAAAGGGGGGGGGGGAAGGGAGGGAGAGGGAAGGCGAGAGAAGGGTAGTTGGCATCACGCTATAATGTGATGATGATATTTTACGAGGCCCCCTCCCACTCAAAAAATGGAATAATGAAAAGAAAATAGTAACGAAATAATTATATTATCCTTTGTTACTCGATGGCTGTGTTCATGTTTTTTCCTTTTTAATATGTATAAGTATCTTTTTAATCAATGAAATTCATAATCACTTATAAATAGACCCAAATTAACATAAAAGTACTAACCAGTTTTGTTCTTTCAGCATTCACTTTTATACATTTCGTTCGTAGTTTAATTTCAATATCCAATTTCAGAACTCAATTTCAGAGCCTATTTTCGCGAATTAACATCATAATTTGATAATCGTATAGGCAGTCATATATATATATATATATATATATATATATATATATATATATATATATATATATATATATATATACACTACATAAGATGGATAAAATACAGCTGAAGTATTTACACTATTGAAAAAAAAAAAAATTTGGTTGTATCTTTCATTTCAGATCTATGTGAACGAAATGAAACAATATTTTAAGAAATCGTACCTACATCAATAACGAATAAATTCAATAGTCATATTTCTTTACAAAATTAACATAAAAAGGGTAAAAATATTTGTTAATATTTTGAAAAATTATTACTTTTTCTCTTTTAAAAATCATAAAAAACAAACATAGATCTTCAAGCCTATGATAATGATATACTAATAATTATTGTGATATATATGATGACGGTGTTAATGATAACGATAAAACAACAATAACAACAATGATAATAACATTTCCATTAATACCAATAAAGAACAAGGTAATCACGAAGAATTAAAAAAAAAAAAAAAATCACAAATAACGAAAAGCTAGATAACTACTAAAATTAAGATGTAAACACACATATCTTAGCTCAAGTTCGAGGAAATCCGCCCGCCTTCCCCTTTTTTCGAGTTTTTCGCCGAAAATGACAGTTTGTAGAGAATGATTGTTAGGTCTACTTGGTAGTTTAAGGGCATATCTACCCGTATGCCGATTTTTTTTTTTTTTTTTTTTTGGGGGGGGGAGGGAGGGGTTACCTTTTTTCTTGTAATGTAGGGGGGGGGGGGAGTTGGCGGGGGAGGGAATGGGTGGGGGGGGGGAGGAGTTGGCGGGGGATGGAATGGGTGGGGGGGAGGAGATGGGAGGAAGGGGAGGAGGAATAGGAAGAGAAAGGGAAGAATAGGGTATATGGGTAGGAAGAGAGATGAGGGAGGTGAGAATGGAGGAGGGGGAGGAAGAAGAAGAAGAAAAGGAGGGGAAGAGAATGAAGGAGGAGTAGGGAGAAGATGGCGATAAAAAAAGTTGGAAGAGGAAGAGGAGGAAAAGAAAATAAATGAAGCGAAGGATGAGAAGAGGAGAAACAGAAGGTAAAAGAAAAGCAAGTGAGAGAAAGTATGCATTATATTAAACATATTCCTCTCTCTTCGATTTCATAAATATATCACATATGACCTCGAATCATTGCCACTACCAAACACATTCTCTTTTTTCTTTTTCTTTTTGCTTTTCTTTTCGTCATAAATTTGCGAATTTGGCAAATCTTGTATTGTTCCAAACGATAAAAGAATGTCAATTTTCTTACAAAATAATAATGATAATAATAATAATACTAAATAAATAAAACATAAAAATTAAAAAGAGAAAAACGAGAAAGATTCCACTTCCCTATAACGAGAGGTAAACAAACAGACCAAACAAGGCAATTAGTCAAACAAGAGGTACTAACGATTCTCTTTCGTTATGGATTATCTATATAATTATCCAATACATCCCTTTATCTATCCTGAGATGAGATGAGGAAAGGTGCTTTGGATGCTGAGTGGGTGGGTGGATGAGAGGAGGGGGGAGGGGGAAGGGGGGGAGGGGGATTTCATTTGTCCTCCCCGTGGTACTTCCTGTTCGTAATAGTCAAGCTCATTATATGCTTGGATAATCTCCCCCCCCCTCTTTCCCTCCTACTATAGGCTTCTCTCCCCCCTCCTTCTCTCCTTTTCTCTTTCTTTCTCTCTCTCTCTCTTTCTCATTTTACATCATTCATTTCTCCTCCCTCTCTTTCTCTCCCCTCCTATACTTCCCTTCCTTTATGTTTCTCCTAACCATTTTTCTTTCGCTTTCTCTCTCCTACTTTCCCTCCTTCTTTCTCTCTGTCCCCCGCCCCCTCCCCTACTCCCCATTCCCCATCCCGATAAGAAAACCGATGGCGGAAGTCCTTATCGGGGATCCGGTCGAGAGAGAGAGAGAGAGAGAGAGAGAGAGAGAGAGAGAGAGAGAGAGAGAGAGAGAGAGAGAGAGAGAGAGAGAGAGAGAGAGAGAGAGAGAGAGAGAAAGAAAGATAAAAAGAGATAAAGAGATAGAGAGAGAGATAAAGAGAGAGAGAGAGAGATAAAGAGAGAGAGAAAGAGAGAGAGAGAGAGAGAGAGAGAGAGAGAGAGAGAGAGAGAGAGAGAGAGAGAGAGAGAGAGAGAGAGAGAGAAGAGTAGAGTAGAAGAGGGATAGAGAGATGGAGAAAGCAAAGGTGAAGGAGATATATAGATAGAAAGAGAGAGAGAGAGAGAGAGAGAGAGAGAGAGAGAGAGAGAGAGAGAGAGAGAGGAGAGAGAGAGTAGAAGAGGGATAGGAAGATGGAGAAAGCAAAGGTGAAGGAGATATATAGATAGAAAGAGAGAGAAATAGAGAGAGAGAGAGAGGAGGAGGAAAAGATCGAGGTAGAATAGATAGTACCCAGATAAAGCGAGCGAGATGACAAAAGACATTGACAGGCACTTAACGAGATGATGCTGACCCTCCACCCCGCCCTCCCTCCTGTCCCCCTCTTTCTCTCTCTCCTTCCTCTTCCTACTCTTCATATTATTATTTTTCTTCTCCCTCTCTCCTCTTTTAATTCCTATTCCGATTTCTCGTACTCCCCCTCCTCCTCCTTCACCCTGACTACCTCCACCACCACCTCCTCCTCCTCTTCTTCCTCTCCCCTTTGTCTCGTCCCCCTCTGCTTCCCCCCTCCCCTCCCATTCTAGCCTTCCTCCCCCTTCCAACTTTCCCTTCCTCCATTCCCTCTTCTTCATTACTTTCTTCCACTCCCCCTCCCTCCTTCTCTCTCTCCATCCACTACCTCTCCCCCTTCCTCATCTTCACCCCCTCCTTTCCCCCTTCCAACCCCCCTCTCCCCTTCCACCCCCTCCCTCCTCCCCTCCCCTCCCCTCCCCCTTCCCTCCTCCTCGAAGGCACTTCCCTGCCAGCGCGTGCGAGGCTATCAGCCGTAGATAGCAAGAGGCTGTAGAAAGGTCGTTAGGCCTAGGGTGAAGGAAGGCACACGCACGCTCTCCTTCCTTCGTTGTTATCTCTTCTCTTTGATAACTTGCTGTGTCATTTGAGGGTTATCTTGCTTTTTTTTATGTTGTTTTCATGTTTGTTACGGTTAAAGCGAGGTAAGTACGGTGTTGAAAATTGTGATTGGGTTGGTTCTCTGTCTGTCTGGCTGTCTCTGTGTCTCTCTGTCTGTCTGTTCTTATTTTTTCCCTCTCCCTATTCCTCTCTTTTCCTTTCTCCCATCCCTCTTTCTCTTCCTTCACTTCTCTCTCTCTCTCTCTCTCTCTCTCTCTCTCTCTCTCTCTCTCTCTCTCTCTCTCTCTCTCTCTCCCTCTCTCTTTCCCCCTTACCCCCCCACCCCCCTCGCTGCTCTCAACATCCGAAAACGCAATTGTTCTTGTTACAGTCACTGGGCCATTAACTTCACTAATTACAAAGTCCCAATGAGCTTGTTTTCACGACCCTGCCTTGCATCTCGTCTCGACATTGAAGCCCCTTGTTAAACGCGGGGGCTTATGCGGTCCTGTTAACGCGTGCTGTGAGTTGCTGTTTTGGAAACTTTTTTCTTTCTGTTTCTATAATGGTGGTGATGGTGATGTATTTTGGTTTTATTTTGTTTTGTCGTTTTTTGTTGTCTGTTTGTTATTCGCTGGTTCAATCTTTATCTTTGAGATTATTCTGTTACCGGTCTCTTGCTCTTTTTATTTATTTATTTATTCATTGATTTCTCTATCTCTCTCTTTCTCTCGCTCTCGCTCTCGCTCTCGCTCTCTCTCAATCTCCTCCATAACCGCCTTTACATAAGTAAAAGGATTTTTTAATTGTTCCAATTTTATCATGTCTAAAATAACCACGTGTTCTCTATGCTTATTTTTCTTCCAGTCTGTCTGTCTCTTTCTCTCCTTCTCCCTTTTATTGTTCCTTCCCTACCTCCGTCTCTTATTTCCCTCTTTCTCTTTCTCTCTCCCTCCTCCTTCTTTCTTTCTCTTTCCCCTCGCTTCCTTACCCTTTTTCTCCCCCCCCCTTCCCCCACCCCCTTCTTTCTTTCTTTCTTCCTTCCGTCCATTCTTTCCTTCGCCGATACCTGATACTCATTACCGATACTATCTATATTTTCCTTTCCTCTTTCTCATTCTATTTCCCTCTCTCCCACTCTTTCCCTCCCTTCCCCCTCTCTCTCCCTCCCCCCATCCCCCTTTCTTGCATTTCCCCCATCCCCCTCTCTTCCATTTCCCCCTTCCTCCTCTCCCTCCCTCCCCCTTTCCCCCTCTCTTCCATTTCCCCCTTCCCCTCTCTCTCCTCCCCCTTTCCTCCGGCTCCCTCGGTCTCTCCTTTCCACCTTCCCTCTCTCTCTCTCCCTACCCCATTCCCCCCTCTCTCTCTCCTACCCTCCCTCCCCATCTCTCTCCTTCCCTCAATCATTCTTTCCCTTCTCTCTTTCCCTCCCTTTCTCTCTCTTTGTCCCTTCTCCCTCTCCCCCTCCCTCTATCCCACCCTCCTGCCACTCCCTTTCCCTCTCCCTCTCTCTCTCCTTCCATGAAGAAAAATATCCAATAAAGCAAAGCCAAAGAAGGAGGAAGCAAATCAATGATAATGAGAGGAATAATAAAGGAAGGAAGAGGAAGCAAACAGATGATAATCAAAAGAGAGAAACGATGAGATTACAATAAAGGAGGAAATTTGAAAAGGAAAGCCGTTAAGATCGGGAAAGTGGGGGCAGGGGTATTAGTAGGATAAGAATGTTGAAAAAGGGGCAAATAATAATAAAAAATTAATAATGATAATGATGATGATAGTAATAATAATAATATCAATAATAATAATGGTGATGATCACAGATTTTTACAGAAGAAAAAGATAAATGAGATTCACTAGGCAAGAGTTAATCATTCTCTATTTATCTATCTATTTGTCACAATAGATGTTCATCGGAATCTATTTTTAGTCAGTATGTCAACATCAATTTAGGTTTACACGCTTCGTTTTTCTCAAATTGTCTGGCCTTTTCGCTTTCTCTATCTTATTTTTAAATGTCTTATTTCACCTGATTCCCTATCCGTTTCTCTCTCTCTCTCTCTCTTATCCTCTCCTCTCTCTCATCTCTTCCTTTCTCTACTTCTCACCTCCCTCTCTTTCCCTTTCTTTCTTTCTCTCTCCCCCTCCCTCTCTCTCTCTTTCTTATCCTCTCCTCTCTTCTCGCCTCAACATTCTCCTCTCAACTCTCTCATCTCTTCCTTTCTCTACTTCTCCTCACCTCCCTCTCTCTCTCTCCCTCTCTCTCTCTCCTCACCTCTCTCTTTCCCTCTAGTCACCCCTCTCTCACCTGTTCCTCTCCCTCCCTCCCTTATCCCTCTTCCTCACCTCCCTCTCCTCAATTCACCTCTCCCTCTCCTCTCTTCATCTCTCTCTCCCTCTCCTCACTTCATCTCTCTCTCCCTCTCCTCACCTCTCTCTCCCACACACCTCGTCACCCTTCTCTCACCTCTCCTCTCCTCTCCTCCCTTATCCCTCTCCCTCCCTTCATCCCTTCCTTTCCTTCCTCTCCTCCTCCCTCTCCTAATAATCCCCCTCCCACCCCCACCCCCACCCACACATACCCCCACACCCCACCCCCAACCCCCACATCCCCCCCACTTAATACCGCTCTAACACGGCCATAACGACTATTCCCATCTCCAACGCGCGAGAAAAACACTTGAAGCGTATTACGGCTTCTAATTAATACTAAGCTTCATGTTACCGTCTCTTTGGAAAGGGGTGGGGTGGGTTGGGGTTGGGGGTAAGGGGTGGGGGTTGGGGGAAGGTGTGGGAGGTGGGAAGGGGGAAGGGGGAAGGGGGGAAGGGGTAGGGGTGTGTGCGACCGTTGGTTAAGGTGTATGTATGTACGTGTGGAGGTGTGTTGATTGATATACGTGCACCTATATATATTCATGTATACTTACATATGTGTGTATGTGTGTTTTGTTGGTTTGTGTGTGTGTATGTGTTTATTATTATTATTTTTTTATTCATTTATCTATTTATTTTTATTAGTTTTTTTGTGTGTGTTTGTGTGTGTGTATGTGTGTTTTTTGTGTGTGTGCGTGTGCGTGTGCGTGAGACTGTACGTGTGTGTGAATGTCTTTGCATATTCGTATACGTATATGCGAATAAGATGAATTTCAGCTTTTTACCGCATGTCGCTCCGTACTTGATTGAAAACTGAAGATAACATAGTTCTAACGGTTAGTTTTTTTTCAATATAAAAAAACACTCGTTATTGTGAAGTACAAGGCTATTGTTGCTCTTGTGAATAAAGTGACCTTCAACTTGAGCTACCTGTAAAAATTATGTTGATTTATTTACATCTGGCATGCAATCAAGGAATCGTGCACAGTTACGTAAATAGTTACATATGCATATCATTTACGGGGTGGGGGGGGGGGGGGGATGATGATACTTTTGATAATCTGAAAATCTTATGATTTGTTGCAGGCGAGTGAAATGTTTGTTGAATGTTGAAATATTTTATTATTGAAGAGATACGGTGTAATTCATCACTGCTATCATTTATAAGCGCGCACGCACACACACACGCACGCACGCACGCACGCACATACACACACACACACACACACACACACATAAACACACAAACACACACACACACACACACACACACACACACACACACACACACACACACACACACACACACACACACACACACACACACACACACACACATAAACACACACACACACACACACACACAATGTATTCGAAAAAACAACAACAAAAAACACAGACGTCCTTACAAATATCTTTAATAATCACTCCTAGACAATCATATTCACAAAAACCAAAAGAACTGAGAAAAAAAAGATTGAAAGAATATGAAACATTTTAGAAACAATAATATCCCTTTTCAAAAAAAAAAAAAAAAAAAAAAAAAGCAACACCTTAACAACAGTGACAAATTTCCGGTTGCAAACAGCTGTTAGCAATAGTGTCCAGCTCTGGAAATCACGGAGGAAAGAAATGTGAAAAAAAATCATAAAGAAAAACATGCTACATTATATATACTTTTTTTTTGTATTTTATGTCTACTATTTCGTGACTAGGCAGATTTTTTTCCCCACGCGCCGTTTTCTGTTCGTCGTCTTCGTTTTCTTTGTGAAGTTATTTTCGTTATTGTTTTGTTTTTTTCGAACTGAAATTACAGAGGAAATATTGTTTTTTTTCTAAATTGTTTCACAATGACTGTTTTTTGTTGCTTTTTTCTTTATCAATCTATCCTTTTTGATTTGTTGTCTGTTGCTATAGCTGATGCTCTCTCTCTCTTTCTCTATCTATCTCCCCTCTCTTTCTTTCTCTCTCTCTCTCTCTCTCTCTTTCTCACTCCCCCCCCCCTCTCTCCTTATATGCCCCTTCCTCTCTCCTTTCATATCCCTTCCTCTCTCTCTCTCTCCTGTCTTCATTGTACCGTGTCCTTTCCTTCCTCCATGTCTCATTCATTCCATTTTCCGTTCCCCATTCTGCTTTTCCCCCTCTCTCTCCCTCCCTCCCTCTCTCCCTCCCCCTTTCCCTCTCTCTCTCTCTCTCTCTCTCTCTCTCTCTCTCTCTCTCTCTCTCTCTCTCTCTCTCTCTCCCCCCCGCCTCTCTCTCTCTCTCTCTCTCTTTCCGTTTCCCTCCCCGGATGTGAATATTAATTGGCAGCCTAAAGGGTAAGTGTAAGAGGGTTCAAACGAGAGAGAGAGAGAGAGAGAGAGAGAGAGAGAGAGAGAGAGAGAGAGAGAGAGAGAGAGAGAGAGAGAGAGAGAGAGGAAGGAATATACATAGAGAGACAGATAGATAGATAGTGTGAAAAAAAGAGAGAGAAATAAAGAGGAGGGATAAGAAAGAGGGTAAATGAAGAAGAGAAAAGGGGAATATGGGGGTGGGTGAGTGGGTGGGGGGTAGGGGGGGAAGGGGCCTAATCACTTCAACGCGGATTAAAACGAAAAGCGATTCCCTTCCAGCACGTGAAAAAAAAAAAAAGAAAAAAAAAAAAAAATAACGAAGACCGGATATGGTGCATTGATGGTGATGAGGGGATTGTGATAATGCGTCGGATAATGATGATGCTGATGATGAGGGAGATAAGAAAGAGCTCGTGATGCTAATGGTATGACCGAGGGGTGGTGGGGTGGGGTGGGGGGATGGAAGGGGGGGGTATGGGTGTATGGGTAGGGGTATAGAGGGAAGGAAGAAGGGGGGGAGGGGTAGGGGTAGGGGTAGTGGTAGGTGTATAGAGGGAAGGAAGAAGGGGAGGAAGGGGTAGGGTATATATAAAAGGGAGAAAGGGAGAAGGGGTAGGGGTATAGAGGGAAGGGAGAAAGGGAGGGGTAGGGGTATAGAGGGAAGGAAGAAGGGGGTGAAGGGGTAGGGGTATAGAGGGAAGGGAAAAGGAGAGGGGTAGGGGTATAGACGGAAGGAAGGGGGGTATGGGTAGGGGTATAGAAGGAAGGGAGAAAGGGGGAGGTAGGGGTATAGAGGGAAGGAAGAAGGGAGGGGTAAGGGTATAGAAGGAAGGGAGATGGGGAGGGGGGGAAGGAGTAGGGGTATAGAGGGAAGGGAGAAATGGAGGGTAGGGGTATAGAAGGAAGGGAGAAAGGGAGCGTGGGGGAAGGGATCGAGTGGGGGGAGGGGAGGGGGGGTGTGGGTGTATGGGTAGGGGTATAGAGAGAAGGAAGAAGGGGGGAAGGGGTAGGGGTATAGAGGGAAGGAAAAAGGGGGGGTATGGGTATAGAGGGAAGGGAGAAAGGGAAGGTGGGGGTACGGATATAGAGGGAAGGGAGAAAGGGAGCGTGGGGGAAGGGATCGAGTGGGGGGAGGGGAGGGGAGGGGAGGGGAGGGGGCGTTGTTATTCGTCGGGCGCATCAACGTTGAGGGAAGAAAGAGAGATGAGCGGGAGATGCTATCGTTTCATTTCCTTTGCGCCAACTGCCCTTCTTCTTTCCCTTCTGTTCTTCCCATTACGCGGCTTTCTGGCATCTGGCTGTCTTTTTCTCTCTGTGTCTCTTTCTTTCTGTCTCTGTCTTTCTTTTCTCTCTCTCTTTCTTTCTTTCTTTCTTTCTTTCTTTCTTTCTTTCTTTCTCTCTCTCTCTCTCTCTCTCTGTCTCTCTCTCTCTCTCTCTCTCCTCTCTCTCTCTCTCTCTCTCTCTCTCTCTCTCTCTCTCTCTCATATATTTATATAAATATATATATATATACATATACATATATATATATATATATATATATATATATATATATATATATATATATATATATATATATATATGTATATATGTATACACATATATATATATATATATATATATATATATATATATATATATATATATATATATATATATATATATATATATAAATATATATATATATATATATATATATATATATATATATATATATATATATATATATATATATATATATATATATATATATATATATATATATATATATATATATATATATATATATATATATATATATATATATATATAGGGAGGGGGATGAGGAGAAGAAGGGGAGGAGAGAGGGAAGGGGGATGAAGAGAAGGAGGGGGGGGGAAGGAGGAGGGGCGAGGAGGAGGAGGGGGGGGGAGCATATATATATATATATATGTAGGTATATAGGAAGAAAGAAGAAAGATGGGTGAGGGGAGGGTTGTCTTTGTTCTGTTTTTATTTTCTTGTCTTTTTTTTTCTTTTTTTTCTTCTCTTCCTCACGCGCACACGCGCACATATATGCATCTACATCTACATATATATATATATATATATATATATATATATATATATATATATATATATATATATATATATATATGTATATGTATATATATATATATATATATATATATATATATATATATATACATATACATATATATATATATATATATATATATATATATATATATATATATATATATATATATATATATATATATATATATATATATATATATATATATACATATATATATATATATATATATATATATATATATATATATATATATATATATATATATATATATATGTAGATGTAGATGCATATATGTGCGCGTGCGCTTGAGAAAGAAGGAAAGAAAAAAAAAAGAAAAAAAAAAAAAAAAAAAAAACGGGGGTACAAAATTAACCCCCATCTTCTTCTTCTTCCTATATACTTATATACATATATATATATATCTCCTCCCCTCCTCCTTCCCCCTCCTTCTCTTCATCCTTCCTCTTCTCCTCCTCCCCCCACACTCCCCTCTCCTTCTCCTCATCCCCCTCCCCCTTCCCCTTCCCTCCCCATCCCCCTCCCCCTCCTTCCAAGGAACGCCAAAACGGGTACAACCCTCTCAAGTAACAAGCGTAAGAGACCTTGAGACACTAAATCACACGAGGAAGGAATAGAGACACGTGCTTAAGAAGAGAGAGAGAGAGAGAGAGAGAGAGAGAGAGAGAGAGAGAGAGAGAGAGAGAGATAAAAAAGTATCGAATTGGGTCGTAAATCTGTCTTGTTTGGAATTTGAATTTTGAGCTCTTGTTTTGAGTGGGGGAGGAGAGGGATAGGGGAGGGGGAGGGGGAGGTGGTGGGTGAGGGCTAGGGAGGAAGGGGAGGGGTAGGTGGAGGGGGGAGAGGGGAGGGGGTAGTGGAAGAAGTGTGGTGGGTGAGGGGTAGAGAGGAAGGGGAGGTGGGAGGGAGGGAGGGAGGGAGGGAGGGAGGGAGGGAGGGAGGGAGAGAGAGGAAGGGGATGGGAAGGGAGAGAGGAAGAGGAGGGAGGGAGGGAGAAAGAGGAAGGGGAGGGGGAGAGAAGAGGGGAAGGGGGAGAGGGAGTGGGTGTAGGTTAGGATTTGTGTGTGTGTGTGTGTGTGTGTGTGTGTGTGTGTGTGTGTGTGTGTGTGTGTGTGTGTGTGTGTGTGTGTCTGTCTTTTCCCCTACTCATTACTTCATATTTGCTAGTGTTTATTCCTCATCATTTTGTTTTTCTCTCGCTCATTTTCCTTTCCTTTCATCCTCACTATCTTAACCTGATCTTTATTCATTATCTCTCTCCCTCTCCGTCTTCCTCTCCCCCTCCTCCTCCACCCTTTCCGCATTCCCTCCTATCTCTCCTCATCTCCATTATCATCATTTCTTACCTCATGTTTACCCACCCTCTTCCTCCTCCTTTACCCCCCTCCCCCTCCAATCCCCTTCTCCCCCTCTCCTCCGTACTTCCCCTTTTCATTTGCTTCTCCCCTCGACCCTTTCTCCTGATCTTCCTTCTACCCTCCTTCCCTTCCTCCCTAACCCCCTCCTTTCTCCCTTTCTCTCCCTTCCCTTCTTCTCCAGCCCTATTTCCAGTCTTCCCTCCTTCCTCTTCCCCACTCTCCCTCCCTTTCCCCCTCCTTACGCCCCCCCTCAATTCCTCCCCCAACCTTCCCCCTCCCTACTTCACCCCCCTTTCTCAATCCCTCCCCCTCCCTCCCTCCTCTACTCTCCCTCTTCCCCCCACCCCACCCCACCACCTCACATCCTCCCTCCGCACCCCCGCACGCCCATTCAGCCCGCCCCCGCCCTCGTCCCGGCTAATTGGCACCCAACAAGAGAAGTTCATTTCTTCCTATGCTACGGGGGTCGGCGGGGCGGCTTCCTGTCCTGTTATGTTATACCCTGTAACGCGGTGTCCTTTTTGGGTCGGACTTCGTTCTTGTTGTCGTTGTTGTTTTTAAGGTGTTGTTACGTTTATATGTTTACGTTTTTATTAGTATTATTATTATCATTATGATTATTATTCATTATTATCATTATTTTTTTAGCTGTTTTTGTTTCTCTCTCTTTTGATGTATTCATTTTCATCCTATGTGTCTTTATCTCTCTCCTTTTCTTTTTTGTTTTCTCTCTCTCCTTCTCTTGATTCGATTGAAAAAGCAAATTATAGAATGTGATTTTTAAAAATTCATCCCCCCCTAGCCTTTCCTCATCCCTTCTTATATCCTATCCCTTCCCTTCCATGTCCTTCCTTTCTCTTTCCTCTCCTTCACTTCCCTTCTTTTTCCTTTCCTTCCCTTCACTTCCCTTCCCTTCCCTGCTTTTTTCTTCCCTTCCCTTCCTTCTCAATTTCCTTCCCTCCTTTTATTCTTCTTCTCGACGTTCCGGCAAGTGGCAATAGGGAAACCGCTCCCTCCACCCTTTCCTCTCTCTCCTCTCCTCTTCTTCCCATCCCTCCGTCTCTTTCCTCCCCTTTTCTCCTTCTTTCTCCCCTCCTCCATCCATTTTTCAGCTTCTCTCTCTTACCACTTTTCTTCTTCCATCTTTCCTCCTCCTTCCTTCCCTCTCTGCCTCAATCCATTCCTCACTCTCCACAATCTTTCTCTCTTTCCGATCTGTCCCTCCTCTTCTCCTCTCCTCTCCTCTCTACATCCAACCCTCCCCCTCTCCACCTCTCCTTCCATTATTATCTTTCTAAGAAAACGAAAAAAATGGTGAGATACAAAGTACCACAAAATACCACATCAAGAGTACATAAGTAACTAAATAAGTGTATAAATAAGTAATCAAACAAGTAACTAAACAAGCAAGCAACCAAGCAACCACATATAACGAACAAGAAAATTTCCTTTGAAACTGTACCGAATAACCAAACCATTGGAACCGCACACACATACTTCCGCAGTCATCGAACCTTGCAGCAATTCGATCGGGAGCAAACGAGGCAGGCAGACAATCATGCAAAGGATGGTTAGTGCAATTGCTAAAGAAAATACTCAGTGAACAAATGGGATAGGGTGAGAATTGTTCTTTCTCTTCTCTTTCTCCCTCGTTCCTTCCCTCTCTTTTGTTTTTTCCTCTTTCCCTTCATCTCCCCTCTCTTCACGTCTCTCTCTTTTTTTTATCCTTCCGTCTTTGCT
>BOPN01000471.1:192500-195000 GCA_017312705.2 Penaeus japonicus
GATTCCTTTGCAAGTTGCAAGGTAGCAACTGAGAAAGAGAGATGAAAGAGGAATATGCATTTTTGGAAAAGCGTTATTTTCGTTTTCGTTTTTTTTTTTTTTTTTTTTTAGGTTTGACTTTTGTGGTTTTGTATTTTATATAAGATTGTTTTTTTTTTGCTCCCCCCCCCCTTCTCTCTTTATATATATATATATATATATATATATATATATATATATATATATATATATATATATATATATATGTGTATATGTGTGTGTGTATAAATCTCTCTCTGTGTACAAACACACACACGCATAGATGGAGACAGGTGAATGAAAAAAAGGATTCTGCTACTAATGATAATGAAAATCATTATTAAAATAACAACAACAGTGGTAGAATTATTAGTAATAATAATAACAATAACAATTATAATGAAAATAATAATAATGGTAATACTATTAATACTAATAACAATGATTACAACTACAACAACATAACAACTGCAATAATAATGATAATGGGAAAAATGATTGTGAAAAAAAGGTTATTTATATTACAGGTTAAGTATATATATCCAGCCCTCATGGTGTTAGGTGAATGATAGTGAATAACATAAAGTGAAGGGAGGCGAGGGAGGGTGAAGGGGGTGCTGGAGGAGGAGAGGGGGAGAGGAGGAGAGGGGATGGTGGAGGTGGAAGGGGGGAGAGGGGGAGGTGGAGGGGGAGAGGGGGGAGGTGGAGGGGGAGGGAGAGGGGGGAGGTGGAGGGGGAGAGGGGGAGGTGGAGGGGGATAGGGGGAGAGGTGGAGGGGATGGTGGAGGTGGAAGGGAGAAGGGAGAGAGAGGGAGAGATGTGAGGATGGGAGGGGGAGAATGAGAGGGGAAAGTGGAGGGGGAGATGATGGGAAGGGAGGGGTTGAGGGGAAAGAGATGGGAGGGTAAGGTGAAATGGAAGCTAAATGGGTGGGGAGAGGATAAGGAGGAGGGTGGAGGGTGAGAGGGGTTGGGGAAGGGTGAAAGGGGGGATGAAAAGAAGACGGGAGAGGAAGGGAGGGAAAGAGAAGAGGAAGGGGAGGAAGGGAAGGAAAGGAAAGAGGAAGGGGAAGAAGGGAGGGAAAGGAAAGAGGAAGAGGAAGGGGAGGAAGGGAGGGAAAGAGAAGAGGAAGGGGAGAAAGGGAGGGGAAGGGGAGAAAGGGAGGGAAAGGGAAGAGGAAGGAGGGAAAGGGGAGAGGAAGGGAGGGAGAGGGGAGGGGGAATTGAGATAAAACGAAAATGGGGAAATATTGAAACAAAGCAGAGAGAAGGAAGGCCAAAGGAATAGAGAATAGGAGTAACGAAAAAGCTAAACAAAGAAGAGAGAATGCAAAATGAAGAGAAAGAACACGAAGACGGGAAATAGAGAATGAAAAATAAAACGGATAAGAGGAAAGGAAATGAATAATGAAGATAGCTAAGGGACAAAGAGCATTAACGGAAACGAAAATTAAAAATAAATATATTCAGAAAAAAAAACAGGAATTTAAAATATCAAAACCCGAAAATATTAAATAAAAAAAGACTGAATTAGGAAGTAAATAAATATATAATCAACTAAATAGATAAACAGACAAATATAACTAAGAGCAAAAAATCCGTTATAAGTCCTGTTTGAATGTGCCGTTAGCTAAAGAGATAGTTAATAGATAACTATCTGGTTTAGTAAAAGGGTCGTTCAAAAATTGTTATGAACTGGTTGTTATCGAATCGTTATTATAATCGCAAATGATAGATTGATTAGGGATTTTTTTTAGAATAAGGAAATGTGTAAAGATAGAAAAGGAACTAGAAAGAATAAATAGATTATAATGAAACAAAGATGAGAGAAGAGAAAAGAGAAGAGAGGAGAGAGTGAGAGGAAGGAAGAGAGAGAAAGAGAGGAGAGAGAGAGAGAGAGAGAGAGAGAGAGAGAGAGAGAGAGAGAGAGAGAGAGAGAGAGAGAGAGAGAGAGAGAGAGAGAGAGAGAGAGAGAGAGAGAGAGAGAGAGAGAGAGAGAGAGAGAGAGAGAGAGAGAGAGAGAGAAAGAGAGAGAGAAAGAAAGAGAGAAAGAGAAAGAAAGAGAGAAAGCGAAAGAAAGAAAAAAAGAGTAAGAGGAAGCCAAAACAGGCGGCCCAACCAGCTGCAAGGAACAAGACAAGCTAAATGCCAAGCAGTCATCCTCAAAGGTAAGATTTATACCCGATCTTTCCCGATGACGCAATCACGCCCACCCAACTAACTACCTGGTATGTGTACAAAGGGAGGGAGGTAAAGAGTTCATAGCTAGCCAGTGTGAACATCATGATTGCTTTTACGTTGAGAAATTATCGTGATGGTCCTTGTACACTTATTTGTGTGTATGTGTATATCTTATATCTATTTATATCTATCTATATCTATCTTGTGTGTATGTGTGTATGTGTATATCTAACTATCTATATTTATTTATCTATATATATTTATCATATTTATCAAACTTATTTTTTATCATTTTTTTTGCG
>BOPN01000471.1:210000-215000 GCA_017312705.2 Penaeus japonicus
GGGTGTTGGGTGGGGAGGGGGTTGTTGGGTGGGGAGGGGGTTGTTGGGTGGGGAGGGGGGTTGTTGGGTGGGGGGGGGGGGGGGGGGGGGGGGGGGGGGGGGGGGGGGAGGGAGGAGGGGATGTGGAGGGGGAGGAGAGGACATTGCTATAGCGTTATGGAGGGATAGGTTTTTTTGCTCTCTCTCTGTGTCTGTGTCTGTCTCTGTCTCTCTCTCTCTCTCTCCCTCTCTCTCTCTCTCTCTCTCTCTCTCTCTCTCTCTATATATATATATATATATATATATATATATATATATATATATATATATATATATATATATATGTATATATATATATATATATATATATATATATATATATATATATATATATATATACACACACACACACAAAATCCGTACATCAATCCCCACATCCTCCTCCCATATCGATCACAAATACAGACTCATTTGTTTGTTTCATTTGTTTCACCGTTGACCCCCTCTTCAACGAGGACAAAGTCCCTTTAAAAAACACAGGCTCCTGAGTCACCCGTTGTTATCTGTTGCCTCTTTCCGATAACAGGGATGTACTTAGGCACTTGTATACCTCACGCAGGTGTATACGGTATACACACGTCCATGTACGTAAAGCAATGGAAATAAATATAAATTGGATGCACTCGGTTACGTACATATGTACACGTGTATGTATGTGTTCGTGGTTTTGTTTGTTTGTTTGTGAGTGTTTGTGTTTTGTATGTGTGTGTGTGTGTGTGTGTGTGTGTGTGTGTGTGTGTGTGTGTGTGTGTGTGTGTGTGTGTGTGTGTGTGTGTGTGTATGTGTATGTGTATGTGTATGTGTATGTGTATGTGTATGTGTAAGTGTAAGTGTAAGTGTAAGTGTAAGTGTAAGTGTAAGTGTAAGTATAAGTATAAGTATAAGTATAAGTATAAGTATATGTATATGTAAATGTATATGTGTAGGCATATGCGCATGTGAATGTATATGCTTATATGAACACCTAAAATCCTATACGTACATATACATGAACACATTAAGTATATATGTATGTGTGCATGTATGTGTGTATGTACGTACGAAGACATGTGCACGTGCGCGTAAGCAGAGACACGCCCAAAACCTTTGTTTAGATTGAGCAACAATCAGTGCATCTTATCGCCATCTTGAGATAGTGCTCATCTCTTTTTCTCTCTTTCTCTTTCTTTCGACATGACGACAGAGTGCGGGTTATCGGGGGGGGGGGGGGGGTAGTGAGTGAAGTGAGCTGCTGTGGCGTATATATGGAGAGGGAGGCGTGTTTGTTTGTTTGTTTGTCTGTCTGTCTGTCCGTTTGTCTGTCGGTCTGTCTTTTAGTTCTTTTTTTATTTTCACTCCTCTCTCTCTCTTTCGTTAGCTCTCCTTCATCCCCTTTCTCTTTCTTTCTTTCTTTCTTTCTCTTCTTCCTACCTTATCTCTCTCTCTCTCTCTCTCTCTCTCTCTCTCTCTCTCTCTCTCTCTCTCTCTCTCTCTCTCTCTCTCTCTCTCTCAACCTCCTTCCTTCTCTCTCTCTCTCTCTCCTATCCTGCCCTCCCTCCCTCCCTCCCCCATCCCCTCCCACTGTCCTAATGAAACTGAATGCAAAGGTATATGCATTCCATTTGCATGTGATTGCATGAGATTGCACGATACCGCTCTCAGAACAAGAATGGAAGATGCAAGCAATTGAATTTCACGTTCAAATGTTGAAAATACACGAATTTTAGCGTCCCCCCTCCCCCTCCCCCCCTATTGCAATTTTTGTTGTTGATAAGAAACGAAGGAATCCTTGTTTTGGTTATTTTTCTTTTTGTTTTTATTCGTTGTCTGTTGTTTTTATCTTTTGTCTTTTCTTCCCTCTATCTTTTTCTGTTTTGTTTTGGAGGGAAGGAGGGAGGGAGGGAGGGAGGGAGGGAGGGAGGGAGGAAGATGGATGGATGGATTTGTTTTCCTCTTTTATTCCTCCTTCCTTTCTTTCTTTTTTCTCTCACTTCGTATTTTTTTTTTTTTTTTTTGTCTTTCACTTTTTATCTTTTCCCTTCATTCATTTCTTATCTTATTTTATAATTTTCTTTATTATTCTTTGATTTCTTATCCTTTCCCCTTCATTCATTTCTGTTCTTTTTTACTTTTCTCTCTTCTCCCTCTCTTTCATTTATTTCCTGGTCTCTCTTTCCCTTCCCTATCTATTCTTCTTCGTCATCCCTGCCTCCTTTTTCCATCTTTTCTCTCTCTCTACCCTTTATCTTCCTTCCTCTTCCCTTTCTTTTATCTTCTTCGTCCTCCCTTTATTCCTCTTCCTTCCTTTCTTTCTCTTTTCCTCCTTCTTCCTCCCTTTCTATTTTCCTCTTCCTTCTTCATCTTTTTTTCTTTTACCTCTCTCTTCCCATTCCTCTTCCTCCTTCTTCCTCTCTTTCTCTTTTCCTCTTCGTTATTTCTTCTTCCTTCTTCTTCCTTTTATCTCTCTCTTCCCTTTCCTCTTCCTCCTTCTTCCGCCCTTTCTCTTCCTCTTCGTTCTCCTTTCATTCCTCTTTCTTTTCCTCCTTCTTCCATTCCTTTTCGTTATTTCTTCTTCCTTCTTCCTTTTTTGTCTTCCCTCTTTCCTCCCTTTCTCTTTTCCTCTTCGTTCTCCCTTCCTTCCTACTCCTCCCTTTCTTGCCCTCGTCTTCCTCCTACCCCCCCCTTTCTTTCCTTCTTCATACCGGATCTTTTGTTGCAGGGGAAATTCCATCATTGCATATGCGTTATGAGGTCTTCCTGGTCCTGTATTGCAAATGAGGATGGATAGATAGATAGATAGATGGGTCGATGGATAGATGGAATGATGATGAAATAGACCAATAGGTTTAATAGATGATAGATACTGTGCATGGGTAGAGAAATGGATTGATAAGTAGATCACAACCGCAGACACAGACAGACAGACAGACAGACAGACAGACAAGTAGACTCTCTTACTTCACATTCTCTCTCTCTCCCTCCATCTCTCCCTCTCCCTCTTCCTCCCTCTCTCCCTCTTCCTCCCTCTCACTCTCCCTCTTCCTCGCTCTCTCCCTCTCCCTCCATCTCTCCTTCTCACACACACACACACACACACACACACATACATACACACACACACACACACACACACACACACACACACACACACACACACACACACACACACACACACACACACACACACACACACACACACACACACACACACACACACACACGCACACACAGTAACACAGACACACACACACATTAACTAACATATGTGTGCGTGTGCATGCGTGTCTCTATCTCCGAAACCATCTGTCTGCTCGGACAAAGTACACACACATTCGGTGTACATCATCGGTGTATGAAATCGCACATGCCATTCGTGTGCGTGTAAGCTCCGCACGCGAATATCTCAAGGACAAAAAAAAAGAAAAAAAAAGGAAAAAAAAAAAAAAAAAAAACTGAGCGCCTCCACGAAAAAAATACCAAAAGATACAAAAAAAAGGAGATAATTTGATACGAAGTCCTAAGCCTTTATCGAAGGGAAGGTTTTCCTTTGCACACACGCATTATCATGTAAGTAATTCTGTGTATTAAATAACACGGTCATGCTAGCTCGGTGTAGCTTCAGTGCATGGCGGATGGGATTCAGGGAGGAAGGGAGGAAGGGAGGGATGTGAAATAGGGAGGAAGGAGGGAGGGGGTTGAGGAGGAAGAGAGGGATAGAGAGATATATAAAAAAAAAGAGAAAGAGAGAGAAAGAGAGAAAGAGAGAGAGAGATAGAGAGAGGGGGGGAGGAAGGGAGGAAGGGAGGGAGGGAGGGAGAGAGGAGAGGTGTGGAATGGGGAGGAGGAAGGTTAGGAGGGAGGGAGGGAGGGAGGGAGAGAAGAGAGGGAGGGAGCGAGGGAGGGAGGGATAGACGGAGGGAGAAATGGAGGGAAGAATGGACGGAGAGAGGGAGGGATAGAAAGAAGAAGGGACACGGGTAGTGGGGGAGGGGTAGATGGAGAAAGGGAAAGAAAGGGATGAAAGGAGAGGAAAAGGGAGGAAGAAATGAAGAAAGGGTGAGAGAAGAAAAATAAAGGAAAGAGGGAGAGAGAAAGAGAGAGGGATGGTGAAAAAAGGAATGCAAAAGGAAGGAAGAAAAGAAGGAAGAAAGGGAGGAAGGGAGAGAGGGAAGGATAGATAAGTATAAATGGAGAAATGGAGATAGGAGGAGATAATGAAGGATGGAAGGATATAGAAAGAGAGGGAGGGAAGTAGGTAGAATGAAACATGGAAATGGAAGGAGAGACTGAGAGCGAGAGGGAGAAGGAGGGATGGAGAGGGTTAGTGAAGGATGAAAGTAAAAGAGTGAGATAGATAAAGAGAGAGAGAAGACATACACAGTATAATATATAGAAATATATTACATATATATATTATCTTTCTCTCTCTCTCTACCTCCCCCCCTCTCTCTCTTTCTCCCTCTCTCCCTCCCCCCCCAACTCTCTCCTTCTCCCCCCTTCCCTCTCTCTCTCTCTCTCTCTCTCCCTCTCCCTCTCCCCCCCTCCCTCTCTCCCTCTCTCTCTATGTAAGCATGTGTACGTTTACGTGCGTGCATGCACGTATGCGTTTATGTCTGTGCGTGTGTGTGCGCTTGTCCGTGTCTTTTGTTTTTTGGTCAACGATTCCTTGATAGGATTCCGTGATGACCTCGAGTGATCCTACTTGCAACTGCATGCAACGGATGACACACTCAGGTAGACATACACGAACTCTCTTTTCTCTCTCTTTCTCGCTGTCGAGTTTTCGGTCTCTCTCTTCTCCTTTCTGTCTCTTCTTTTTAGTTTATTTTCTTTTCTTCCTTGTCTTTATCTCTCTTTCTCTCTCTGGTTCTCTCTCTCTATGGTCTTTTTGTTTTCTTTTCTCTCTCTCCCTTCTCTCTCTCTCTCTCTCTCTCTCTCTCTCTCTCTCTCTCTCTCTTTCTTTCATTATTTCTCTCTCTCCC
>BOPN01000471.1:240000-242500 GCA_017312705.2 Penaeus japonicus
TTACTACAATACTATAAGATTTGTAAGTTTTCCATCTAAGTAAATGTTCAATCTGAATTATTCTAATCCTCCCCGAATTAAAAAGACAACAAATGAACGAAACGATCTTTTTAAAAAGGAAAGACAAAAGACAACAAGAACGAGCGAATTTCTTAAAAAGGAAAGACAACTCAACCTAGTATGCGATTAAGCGGAGTCGATGGTTCGGTGGCGTGTGTGACTGAGTGAATTGCGTTCGTGCTAAGAGCGGGGTTGCCCACAGTCCTTCCTTGAGGGCGTGGGCGTGGGCGTGGGGGGGGGACTGGGTGAGGTTGGGGCGGGAGGGAAGGGGGAGGTGGGGGAGGGGGGAGGGAGGAGGGAAGGAGAGAGAGGGAAGGATTGAAGGGGAGGGGAAGGGGGAGGGGAAGGGGGAGGGGAAGGAGGAGGTCATGGGGTGGGTGAGGGGAAGAGTAGGAGGTAGGGGGGGGAAGGGTTGTAAAGGGTGGTTTTGAGCGATCTTGGGTGGGCGTGGGACATGGAAGAAGAAGAAGAAGGGGGGGGGATTGAGAATGAGAGAACGAGTGAGATGTAGAAAGAGAGAGGTGGATGGATGGATGGATGAATGGATACACAGACAGATAGATAGAAACAAGCAGACAGTCAAACACAGACACAGAAAGACAAAGAAAATAAGATACATAAAGACGAAGACGATGAAAAGAAAAAAATGGATACAGAAAGAGAAGGGAAGTGTGGGAGAGAGAGATGTGGGGATGGGAGGGGGGGAAGGGGGGGAAGAGGTTGGAGTAGCAGTGCCGCGCAAGAGGGCTGGGCACTGGTCAGGTTCACTGGTTCAGAACCGCATCCAGGGCTCAGGGCAAGATCCATTATCCCAACCTTCTGTGAGGTGTCCCCTTTTTTTTCTTCCATCTCACTCTTATAAATATAACAACCTTCGTGTGTGCGACGATGCCGGTCGTGTCTTTTGGGGTGGGGGGGAGGGGGAGAGGGGGTGGGGGGAAGAGGGAGTGAGGGAGGGAGGGAGGAAATGGGGATTTGGGAGAGGGAAAGGGAGTTGGGGGTAAGTTGGGAGAAGGAGAGGGGGTTGAGAGAGAGAGGGAGACGGAGGGAGGGAGGGAGGGAAAAAAGGAGAGGGAGGGAGGGAGAAATGGAGAAAAGGAGAGGGAGAGGGAGATGGAGATGGGGGAGAGAGAGAGAGAGACTAGGGGTGGGGTTGACCAGGAATGAAGTGATAAGATTATAAAACTGAATGAGAAATCACGAATAAATGGAAAATTAATCAAATTGATAATATGCAACCGAAAGAAAAACTAAATGAAAATGGAGTAAATAAATACACAGAAAATACACGTAAAAAATTAAGGAAAAGAGTTAATGGAAATAATAAGAGAAATATTTCAAATTCTCTCTTTCTACCTCTCTATCTTTTGCCCTCTGTCTCTCTCATTGTCTGTCTCTCCCTCCCACCTTCCCCCTCCCTTCATTCCCCTAATTCCTTCCCCCTCCTTCCCTCCCTCCATTCCCCCTCCTTTCCTCCCTCCCTCCATTCCCCCTCCTTTCCTCCCTCCCTCCATTCCCCCTCCTTCCCTCCCTCCATGCCCCCTCCTTCTCTCCCTCCATGCCCCCTCCTCCCCTCCCTCCATGCCCCCCCTCCTTTCCTCCCCCCATTTCCCCTCCTTCCCTCCCTCCATCCCCCCCCTCCCCTTCCCCCTCTCCCTCTCCCTCTGTTACACCTCGACGAAAAAATCCAAAAAGGTCTAATAAATGCAACAGGCGCGCATTTCGACTTATTTAGACCCTCTCGAACGTGTCTGTCTTGTCAACAAAACAGACAGGAAGATCTTGAAATTTCTTTAAGATTCTATTCTCTTTTTATAGGGGGAGTAGGGGGGGGGAGAGGGGAGCTAAGTAAAGGTGGTGGTGCGGGAGGGGGGGGGGTAGAAGTGAGTGAAAGGAGGGGGGGCGGGGGGAGGTAAAAGGGGAAATGCTGAAAAAAAACTTTATTAACAAAGTTGATCAGAATTGTTCTATATTTAAAAACTATTTTTTGTTCTCTCTTTTACAATGAATTTCGATTTTTTGGCAATTGTTTCTTGTGCTTTGACTTACATTTTCTTTGTTATTGCATATTTGTTATCATTTAGTTCATTTGTTGTTCTTTTTTCAGATTTTGTTCGTTTCACCTTTATGCAATAAGGAGGATGAGGAAAAAAGAGGAGAACGTATGAGAAGAATTACAAGATGAGAAAGAAGACGAAGACAAAGACGAAGAGGAAGAATTGGAGGATGAGAAAGAAGACGAAGAAAAGAAGAAGGAGGAGGATGAGGTGGCGGTGGAGGAAGAGGGAGGAGGAAGAGAAGAAGGAGGAAGAGGAGGAGAAGGAGGATGATAAGGAGGTGGAGGCGAAGGAGGAAGAATTGGAAGAGGGGAAAGAGAAGGATGGGGCTTAAGATGAGTGGGAAGAGTGTTAAAGAAATTCTTACGTTCACCCATCCATCC
>BOPN01000471.1:245000-246451 GCA_017312705.2 Penaeus japonicus
CTCCTCTTCGCCTTCTTATTACTCTTCTTTTTCGTTTTCATCATCCTCCCATTCATATCCAGAACCCCTCCCCCTCCTCCCTCCCTTCCCCTCCTCCTATTCTTCTTTTTCTTCTTCTTCTTCCTCCTCCCCCTCTTCCTCCTCCTCTTCCACTATTTCCCCACTCCCTTCATCCGGGCTCCGAAATACCCGTGATAATTTGACCGGCCGTCCCAACGCCCCCCAATTCCCCCCGGGGGGCGGTGCGCGAAGGACGAGGTGCCATTTAGAGAGAGAGCCAAGTGCCATCTCCACGGGCCGCGCCTGAAACAGATACTAGCCGTGGCTTGTATACGTTCAGGCAGGGTATATAGCACAATAAACGTCAGGGCGTTCAATACTCAGACACTTTTTAGAATCATCATTACAGCCTTGTATACATTGGAAAACGATTTAATGCTTCTATCGCGTAAATGGAGAGGATTCCGATGCTCCAACGTGCCTTTTGTGATTTTCATAACCTTTTGAATCTCCCCCCTTCCCCCCTTCCCTCCCTTCCCTCCCTCCCTCCCTTTCCTCATCCTCCACTCCTCCTCCCTCCCTCCCTCCCTTTCCTTACCCTCCACTCCTCCTCCCTCCACCCTTCCACCTTTAACACCTCTTTCCTCTCCTCCCTACTCGTCCACCCTTCCCCCTTTAATCCCCCTTACCCTCTCCCTTTAAACCCCTTTGACCTCCCCCAAACCCCTATCCCCTCCCCCAAACCCCTGCACGTTTAACTCCCCTTCCACCTCCCTTCCACCTCTCTTCCACCTCCCTTCCTCCTTCCTCCTCCACCCTTCCTCCCTTCCTCCCTCCCTCCCTCCCTTCCTCTCTCATTCCTCCTTCCCTTCCCCTCTCCCCTCCCTTCCTTTCCCTCATTCCCGTCCATTCCTCTGTTGTAAGTTTAATGAGATGAAGGCAAAACGATCGTTTCTTTTTCCTACTGCCTGGCGCCCCGCCGACACGTGTCATAAAGCAAAAATTATTTCTTGCAACATTTTCCTTCTAAGTCGCTACTTTTGTGTCAAAAAAAAGGAACAGGGCGCAATATCACTGTTATCGTGATTATGATTATGATTATTAATTTCATTATTTTTGAGAGTATTACTATAATTATTATCACTGTTGTTATTATTGTTATTTTCAGTATTGTCACTATCGTTATTGTTATCCTTATTTTATATCATCATTGTTATCATTGTTATTATTATTATCATTATTGTAATCATTATTATTATCATTATTGTAATCATCATTATTATCATTATTGTAATCATTATTATTATCATTACTATCATCATTATTATCATTATTATTAGTGATATTATTACTATCATTATTTCCATAATGGTTATTATGATTAACATTAGTATAATCATTATCATAATTCTTTTATTGATATCATTATTATCATCATTATCATTGCCATT
>BOPN01000471.1:249430-256930 GCA_017312705.2 Penaeus japonicus
TTCTCCCTCCCTCTCTCATCTTCTCCCTCCCTCTCTCACCTTCTCCCTCCCTCTCTCATCTTCTCTCTCACCCTCTCCCTCTCTCTCTCACATTCTCTCTCTCTCTCACCCTCTCCCTCCACTCTCTCCCCATCTCCCCCTCTCTCTTACCCTCTCCCTCCACTCTCACACTCTCCCTCTCTCTCTCACCCTCTCCCTCAACTCTCTCCCCCTCTCCCTCTCTCTCATATTCTCCCTCTCTCTCACCCTCTCCCTCCACTCTCTTACCCCCTCCCTCCACTCTCTCACCCTCTCCCTCCACTCTCTCCCCCTCTCTCTTACCCCCTCCCTTCCCTTCTCCCTCCTGTCCTCCTTCCTGTGAGAATCTGCCCACAATTTCTTTTTTTTCTTCTTCTTAAACCTGGTCAGATTCGTTCCCCTCGATGCGTGTCCTTAGCAGATCAAGTGGTAAGTACAGGTACAGGTATACAGGGGTGGGGGTAGGGGTGGAGGTGGAGGGGGAGGTGGTGGAGGGGGGGTTGGGTGTGATGGTGGAGGTGGAAGGGGGGTGGGATGTGGGGGGGTGATGGTGGAGGTGGAAGGGGGATGGGGTGTTGGTGGAGGGGGGGTGGAGATGGTGGAGTGGTGGGGTGGGGGTGATGGTGGGGATGAGGAACGGGGGGGGAGGGGAGGCCTGGTAGGGATGTGTGTGTGTGGGGGGGGGAGGGCGGGTTTATTCTGCTACTTGGGGCGTTCCTTCGGGTCATTTCTGGTCATTTTTGCACGTCGTGACATCGGTTGGATGCAGGGGCGGGGTGTGGAGAGGGGGGGGGAGGGATAGGTAAGGAGAGGGGGGGGAAAGGGGAAGGGAAGAGGTTAAGGGGTATGGGGAGGGGGGTGGGTGGGAGATGGGGGTTATTATCCGGAGCTTGTGATCTGTTGATCTGAATATTGCACCCGTAAACCGCATCTGCTGTTTCGGATTCAATCACGCGCGCACGCGGGTGGGGGTGGGGTAGGGTAGGGGTAGGGGTGAGGGTGAGGGTAAGGATGGGGGAATGGGGGGAAGGGTTCTGTCTTTGTCTGTCTACCTAACTCTCTTTCTTTATCTTTGTTTTTTGTTTTGTTTTGTTTTTTCCCTCACTCTCTATGTCTTCCTCTATCTTCCTCTCTTTCTCTCTCATTTCACTTTTCTCTTCCCCCTCCCCCCCCTCTCTCTCTTTCTCTCTCTCTCTCTCTCCCTCTCTCTCATTCCACTCTCAGAGACAAGAAGACCCTCAATCACAGAAACTATTTCCTGTTTTTTTCTGATCTCCTGTGTGCTTGACCGTCCGTCTCTCATTCATCACGTTTTGTCTATTTCTCTCTCTCTCTTTCTCTCATTCTGCCTCAAGGTTAGTCACGACAAATTGAAATGGCTTATTGGATAGATTGATGTGTAGTTGAAATTGTAGTTTTGTTTCCTTGATCTGTATTTTTGGCTTTATTTTTGGTGGGGGGGGGGGGGTCAAGAGAGAGTGTGGGGGAAGGGGTGTTGTATAGAGTATATTTGACGTTGTTATTGTTGTTGTTATTGGTGTATGTCTTCGCTAATAAAATTGATATAATTACTATAGTTTTTATATTCATTTTTTTTTTTTTTACTTGAAAGGTTTATTATGTTTTTTTTTTCATATCTTATTTTTATATTCTAAAATTGCAGTATTTACAGTTTGTAAATTTAGGAATAATTTTAAACCATCCATGTTATGCTTTCCCTGATCTTTCTTTGTTTCTTCTTCCCTTCCATCCATCCTTCCTTCCTTCCATTCCTTATCCGTTCGTTTATTCCATAATTGATTACCTCCACCCACCTCTACCCCCCCCCCCCTCATCTGTTACGAGACACAACAGAGCTATATAAAAAAGGTAAAATATGAATAAATATATATATATATATATATATATATATATATATATTTCTAAATAAAAGAAAGAACAGATAATACAATTTCAAAAGCATATAAAGATATACATAAATTACCAGACGCCCACCATTTTTTTAAGAAGTAAAATTATGAAAAGAAAAACATACTCCCATAGAGGAAAATAAATAAGAAAATTACCGATAAAAATACAAAAACAAAATGCAAAAAACAATCCATGAAAAGAGACTATGAAGTTAATGAATCTAGGCAGGCAGTCAATCCAAAACCTTCCCACGGCGCTGGACTACATCTCTTTCTTCTTCTTCTTTTTTCTTTGTTTTCATCATTTTTTGTTTGTTTTCTTTCTTCTTCTTCTTCTTCTCCTTCATCTCCCCATTCTTCTTCTTCTCGTTCATCTCACCCTTCCTTCTTCTTCTTCTTCTTCTTCCCCCTCTTCTTCTCCTCTCTTTCTTCCTCTCCTTCATTTCCTTATTCTCCCTCTCCTTCATCTCACCATTCTTCTTCTTCTTCTTCTTCTCCTTCATCTCACCTTTCCTTCTTCTTCTTCTTCTTCTTCTTCTCCTCCTCCTCTCTTTCTCCCTCTCCTTCATCTCCTCATTCTCCCTCTTCTTCTTCTTCTTCTTTCCCTCTTCTTCCTTCTTCTTATCCTCTTCTTCCTCCTCCTGCTCACTGGATGGGCACTCGCTCACACACATTCCCTCACACACACGCTCTGTCACACACTCTCGGCCACACTCGCTCGCACTGTCTCGCACTCAAGAAAACTCCTTTTCTCTCTCTCACCTCTTCTTCCTCGCCTTTTTCTTATTCTTATTCTTATTCTTATTCTTCTATATATTTTTTCTTCTTCCTTTGATTGTTATTCTTTTCTTTTCTTCACTTCTTTTTAATTTTTCCTCTTCCTTCTCTGCTTTTTTACCCTTTTTTTCTTTCTTCTGTTGTTCATTTTCTCCTTTTATTTCTCTTCCTCTCTTCCTATTTCTTCCCCTCCCCCATTTTCCGCTTTACCTTATTTCCCTTTCGCTTCCCGACTTTTTTTTTCTTCCTTTCCTAACTCTCCTCTCTCTTGTCTTCTTAATAGTTATGGACTCTTCTTCTTCTTCCTCTTCTCGTTCTTGATAGTTTTTCTCTTAATGATCATCATAATAATTGCTGATACTATTACCACTATTACTACTGCTACTACTACTATTACAACTACTACTACTACTACTACCACCACTACTACTGGAGTTGCTGTTGCTGTTTCTGCTACTACTGCTAGTGTTACTACTATTACTACTACTATATAATGATGATGATGATAATAATAATAATAATAATAATAATGATAATAATAACGACCGTGGTAATACTATTAACAGCAACAAAGACACAAACAACTAACTAAAACCGCATCAAAGAGAACAACAACAGAGCATCCAGGTCACGCTCAACGAGTACAAATGGAAGAAGAAACAACAAAAACAACAACAACAAGCAACAAGAACAACGGAATTACGAATCGCAACAACAATAACCCTGACCCCGTACGTATAAGAACAGCAACAAGAACACTGCACGTACGAGAAGGAGAACAGCAGCGAGAACAAGAACACGTACGAGAACAACCAACACGAGAGACCAAGAACAAGTACGAGAACACAAACAGCAGCGAGAGCAGGAGCAAGAACAAGAACACAAACACAAACAGCAGCAAGAACAGCAGAGAGAACATCGCACGTACGAGAACAACCAACACGAGAGACCAAGAACAAGTACAAGAACACAAACAGTAAGCTGAAGTTCACATCGACGGCTGAACCCACGCTGACCTGCAGGCGGAAGAGGTCAGGAGTGTGAGAACATTCTCGAAACATGGATTGGGGGGTTGGGGGAGGAGGGGGAGGGGGAGGGGGAGCGGGAAGGGTAGGAGGAGGGGTAAGGGTAGGAGGAGGGGGGAAGAGGGGAGGGGGGGAGAGGACTGGAGGAAGAGGGGGAAGGTTAGCGGGAAGAAGATGAGGGGGGAAGGAGAAAGGTGAGGGGGAGGGAAAGGAGAAGTTGAGTAAAAGGGGTAGAGAAAAGAGGGGAAAGGTGGAAGGGAAGGGGGGTGAGAGGCAGAGGCTAGAAAGGGGGTAGGGAGAGGAGGAGGGGAAGGGGAGAAGGGGGAGAAGAAACAGGTTTGTGGGCGGCGTGACGAGGGAGAGAGGAGGTGGTGGTGGGTGTAAGGGGAGGGGAGAGGAGGGGAGATGGGAAGGCGGAATGAGGAATGGGAAAAGAAGAGGAGGAAGGGGAGGAAGAGAAGAAGAGAAGGGGCAGAGAAGAAGTTTAGGGGAAAAAGAGGAGATGGAAGAGGAAGAAGGATGGAGAAAGGAATGGAGAATAATAATAATAACAAGAAGAATAAGAAGGAAGGAGGAAAGAAGAATTGGAATGAGGGAGAGGAAGTTGTAGGGAACGGGAGAGAGGAAGAGGGGGAAAAGTGAAGAGAAAGAGGGAGAGGAAGAAGAGAAAGGAGAGAAGAAAGAGTAAGAAGAGAAATGGAAGTTATTTCCTCTCCCTTCCTCCTTTCGTAAATCCTGAATCACAATAATAATAAAAGTAATAATAAAGCCTACACAATCATTCGTATTATAAAAATCATAATGATACTTCACCATCATAATCAACACAACCATCACCATCAAAACCACCCTCACATTCATCACCATCACCACCATCACCATCACCAATATACTCACATAACGACCATCATTACCATTAAAAAAAAAAAAAACACCATTAAACACACAAATTCCAAACAGCTTACAAAACTCCCCGAGATTCTCACGACGATTGGCATATACATTACACATTAATCTCAAGAGACAAACACGAGTTCAATTCTCAAATCACGTACGGTGTTAAAAGGGTAAATAATTCATTGGGGTTTCCTGCAAAGTGTGGATTGGGGGTAGATGGGGGTGGGGAGGAGAGGGAGAGAAATTGGGTGAGGGAGAAGGAGGGAAGGGCGAGGGGAGGGGGAAGGGGGAGGGAGAGAGGGGAGGGGGAAGGAGGGAGAGGGAAGGGAGAGGGAGAGGGGAGGGTGAAGGAGAGGGAGAGGGGAAGAGGTGGGAGTGAAAGGGAGGGAGAGGCAGTGGGAGAGGGGAGAGAGAGAGAGAGAGAGAGAGAGAGAGAGAGAGAGAGAGAGAGAGAGAGAGAGAGAGAGAGAGAGAGAGAGAGAGCGAAAGAAAGAGAGAAAGAGAACAATGATCAAGAAAATCATGAAAACAAAAAAATCTTTTCAATCACACTGAAGGAGGAAGAGGAGATAGAGGAGAAGAAAAATAAGGAGAGAAGAGGCTGAAGGAGAGAGACAGACGAGAAGAAGAAAAAAAGTATGAGGAAGAGGAGGAACAAAATATTAATATGGTGTAGGATAGAAAGAAGAAGACTGAAGAGAAAGAGGAAGGGGGAGAAGAGAAGGAAGGATGAGAATCAGACGAAAAAAGACAGGAAGAGGAAGAGGCCAAAAGGAAGAGAAAGAAGAAATAGGAAGAGGAGGAGAAAGCGGGAGAATAAAAAGGAGGAGAAAGAGGAGGAGAAGAATCAGACAATGAAAGAGAAAAATAAAGAGGAAGAAGAAGACGAAAGAAAAAAAAAATTCTAAAAATACTTTTTCTTCGACATTCTTCAAGAAAAAAAAACACACAGATGAGACTTTCCTCTCAACATAATCAAAATATGTTGAAAAAGTCAAGAAGTTTTTTCCCCCCCTCTGCCTTTGCTTTCCGAGGAATTTACGTCGTGAGAAAATGGAGATTCAGGATTGTGGAATTTTGGGAATTATCATCATAGGCAGGGCACAAAAACGCACATAGGAAAATACACACATACACACACAAACGCACACAAATGTATAAACACACACACATACACACAAACACAAATGCATAAGTGTACAAACACAAACAATTGCATAAATACAACACACACACACACACACACACACACACACACACACACACACACACACACAACCCTCACATCTCCCTCTCCACGCACTCACGCACATGCACATACACACACGTACACTCAAGGTTACCGGATGACTGCATGTGTGTACAGGTATGCACTCATAAAGCTACAGGTGCATCGTCTGATTTCGATTTAATGTTTTACTCGGATGGAGAAAGTGGGGAAGGGAGGGAGAGGGAGGGAGGGAAAGGGTGGAGGGAGAGGGAGGGCGGGAAACGGTGGAGGGAGAGGGTGGGAGGGAGAGGATGAGAGGGAGAGCGTGGGAGGGAGGGAAATGGTGAAGGGAGAGGGTGGAGGGAGAGAGGGGGAGAGGGTGAGAGGGAGAGGGAGGGAGGGAAAGCGAGGAGGGAAAGGAGGGAGGGAAAGGGAGGGAAGGATATAGGCAGATATGGAGATGGAGAGGATGGGAGAGGGAGAGAGAGATACAGATACAGATACACAGTCATATAGAGAGAAACAAACCGAAATACAAACAATCACACAAACATACCGAGAAACAAAACAAAACAAAAACAACAAAACCCCAAACAAAACCACAACCAAAACACAACCTACAAGCAACAACTTCCCACACCCACAACCCACGACCCACGACCCACAACCCAAAACCGCCCACCGCCCACCGCCCACCGCCGCCCACCGTTCAGACAGGTGCAGCCTTATATGTGTCCTCCGACTATTGTTAGACAGAAAGCCTTCCCACGGTTCCCACACAATAGGTCATCCGCATCCGCTGAGCTTGCTACTTCGTGTGTACGTGTGTGTGCGTGTGCGTGTGTGTGTGTGTGAGGAGGGGGGGGGGTGAGGAGGGGGGGTTGTGTGTGTATGTGTAAGGGGAGGGGGGGGGTGTGTGTGTGTGTGTGAGGAGGGGGGGTTGTGTGTGTGTGTGTGAGGAGAGGGGGTGTTTTCGCCTGATACCTTCCGTAATCCTAATGACACACAGAAACCCTGCCCAAGGTAATAAGGATTGTTCATTCTAACTTTCATGTCTATCTCGTGTATTAGTGTGTGCACGTGCGTGCGTATGTGTGTGTATATGTGTGTGTGTGTGTGTGTGTGTGTGTGTGTGTGTGTGTGTGTGTGTGTGTGTGTGTGTGTGTGTGTGTGTGTGTTGTATTTGTATGTTTGGGTCTGTGTGTATGTATGTGTTTCGATAAGTGGTGTATGTGTGTGTGTGTGTTTGTGTGTATGAAAATGAAATGTGTTTGTGATCTTAACCTTATCTATGTATGCACGTGTGTGTATAAATTAGCAGGGTCTTTATGCTAGGGGACAAGTATCCACGTATGTCTTAGCGTTTGTATTAAACATATATGTACACATTCGCATGTATGTATTCGTGCATGTGCGTTTCGAAACGTGCGTTCTTTCAGAGACACAGCGCGTTCTTCATACATATTGAATTCCGTCGATTTGTACTCCGAATAGGTAAGCAGGTAACCACGCAGACAGGTAGAAACAGGTAGGTACAGGTAGCAGGTGTGTGCGTTTTTTTGTCAGCTGGGTGAGAGAGGGAGGGAGGGAGGGAGGGAAGGGAGGGAGGGAGGGAAGGAGGGAGTGAGGGAGTAGATAGGTAGATAGGTGGGCAGGTGGGTAG
>BOPN01000471.1:294430-296930 GCA_017312705.2 Penaeus japonicus
AGGTACGCGAGAAGCTAGGGAGCGTGGGAGCGCATCTGTCTACCAGCTGCCCAACCACCGACAGCTGCTCCTTACGACACCGTGGAGACCCACATGAAAACTCCCTCTCTCCCTCCCTCCCTCCCTCCCTCCGTCCGTCCGTCCATCTCCTCTCTCACTCTCTCTTTCTCTTTCTTTCTGTCTCTCTCTCTCTCCTTTCTCTTCGCACGAAACGGAAATTCGTGTGTTGCGGACGATACGTCGATTCGTAGTCGATCTTTCCGTCGCGTTCCGGTATCGACTTCGACTTCGGTTTCGGCGCGAGGGATGGTTTTATGTGAAGGTATTTACGCCAGGTGAGAAACTCGGGGGTTTGGCGTCGGGCACACACCTGCCGCCTGGGTTATGCCGGCGTTCGCCACGCGCTTCAATTAACAACGATTTAATTGCATTGCAGGTTGATGATTTTGGTTTTCTTGTCGTGGTCGATCGGATGTTGGTGATTTTCTTGGGTATTTGGTATGGTATATTTGTTTAAATTGGAGGGAATAAGGTGAGAAATAAAAGGGAGGGTGATTTCCCTATCTGGCACCCCCTCTAGACACTGGACAAGACAGACACACACGCGTAGACACATGCCACAAGGTTAAGTAAGAAGCAATCAAAGAAACGAGAACAGAAGAAAAGGGGAAGGATGATGAGGTGAAAAAGGGATGAAAGACTAATTAGAGGTAATTAATGATGGTAATTTATATCTGCAATGAAGACAGGGGACACAGAAATAGAAGGTAGATATTGAGAGGATATTTAGCAAGCGGGTATACTCTGAGTAGGATAAATATTGCATCATATTCCAAAGGAAACATTACACAATGCATACCCCCTCTCCCCCCCCAAGAAAAAAAAGGTACATACAAACACATCCATACACAAACACACACACACGCACACGCACGCTATATGTGTGTGTGTGTGTGTGTGTGTGTGTGTGTGTGTGTGTGTGTGTGTGTGTATGTATGTATACTACTACTACTACTACTAATAATAAAATCACACAAGAACATCATCTCCATCATACTCTCATCAAACTCACAAATACCAACACCATCAACACCACACTCACACCACCATCATCACCTCCCTCCCTATCACCACCACGACCCCAAACACCACATCACACCCGCATCGCCACACCACACAACAGATAAGAAAGCACAATATCTACCACTAATATAGAAGGCGTACGTGGCGCCCATGTGTCTGTTTGACTTAGAAGATAAGTCGATAAGTAGATAAGTAGACAGCCAGGTGACACTACCCTGCTCCTCTGCTCAGGCATAGGCATACAAACGCGTCAACTTCATTATGGGAGTAAACACAGTGTAAGGTTGACAGGCCCCTTAATCCGGGGGGAATCTTATATACACATACGCGTATATGGGATTTATGATATTATATTATATTATATTATATTATATTATATCTATCTATGTATCTAACTTGGTGTGCGTGTGTGTGTCTATGTGTTTGTGTTTGTGTTTGTGTTTGTGTGTGTGTGTGTGTGTGTGTGTGCGTGTGTGTGCGTGCACGTGCGTGCGTGTGCATGCATATACACATACCATACTATCAATCCATCTATCTGCTTATCCACCACCTATCACTATATCTATCATCTACCTCAATTTATCGATCTACATCATTACTTATGTATCTATTTGCTTGTATATTTATCTATCAATATATCTCCTCCCCCTCTCTCTCTACCACCCTCTCCTTCAGTCTTTTATCCTCTCTTTCCTTCCTTCGCCCCTCTCCTTGTCTCCCTCCACCTCCCTTCCCTCTCCCTCTCCTGCAGTCTCCTTTATTTCTTTCCCTCCCCCTCTCCCTTCTCCTTATCAAACCCCTCCTTCACGTCCCCCCCTCTTTCTTTCCCCTACCCCCCTCCCAGTCCCTGCTCCCCCCTCCCCCCTCCCCCTCCCATCTCTTCTGCCTGTGTCTATCCTTTGCGTGTCTGTCTTGCAGGTGTTGCAGGTCGTGTCTTGAGGGTCTTTGCAACGAGGTGTCTGTGTATAGGGAGGGGGGGGTGGAGAGGGGGGAGAGAAGGCGTTGAAAGGTAGGAGGAGCAGGATTATTAGAGAGGGGTGGAGGGGGAGGGGAGGGGAGGGGAGGGGAGGGAGAGATGAGAGAGAGAGAAATGTGGGAGGGCGATAAGGGTGATGATATTAGCGGTGATAATGATAGTAGTAGTGATTGATGGTGATTGATGATGATGATGGTGATGATGATGACGATGACGACGATAACGATACTATCAACGAAAGCAAAAACAACAACAACAACGAGAACAACAATAACACTCCATACTATAATCCCAATGAAAACAGCGAGCAACAGCAACAACAACAAAGAAACAACAACAACAAAAGAAACACCACTTTTGATTCGGAAAACATACCAAAATGATACCAAGAGCAACCGCGCCAGTCTGCCCCGTGACCTCTTAAGGGCGAGGAAAGGGGCC
>BOPN01000471.1:316930-319430 GCA_017312705.2 Penaeus japonicus
GGGGAGGGGGGAAGGGGAGGGGGAAAGGGCGGGAAGGGGGGGAAAAGGGGTAAGGGCGGGAAGGGGAGAGGGAAAGGGGGAGGGGGAAGGGGAAAAGGAGGGAAGGGGGAAGGGGCGGGAAGGGAGGAGGGGGAAAGAAAGAGAGAAGAGGAAAGGGGCGGGAAGGGAGAGGGAAAGGGGAGGGGGTAGGTGAAGGATAAGGGGAAGGGGGAAAGGGGGAAGGGGGTAAGGGAAGGAGGAAAGGGGGAAGGGGGAAAGGAGGGAAGGTGGAATAGTGGAAAGGAGGGAAGGGGGAAGGGTCGGTAAGGGGTGAGGGGGTGAGGGGGTAAGGAGTAAGGGGGGTAAGAGGAGGGGTGAGAGGGGGAAGGGAGGGAAGGGTCGGGAAGGGAGGGAGGGAGAGTAAGGACTTAGGAGGGTTAAAAGAGGGATGAGGAATTATAGGGGGGGGGGAAGGGGGAAGAGTGGGGTAAGGGGGAAGAGGAGGGAAGAAGAGAAAGGATTGGGTGGGGGAAGAAGGGGGTAAGAAGGAAGAGGAGGTGTAGGGGGTAGGGGATATGGGGAGGGGTAGAGAAGGATGGAAATATGGAAGAGAAGAAAAGGGAAAGAGGGAAGGAAGGGAGGGGAAGGAGGGGAAATAAGGAGAGAAGAAGGGTGGAAAGGGAGAGAAGAAAAATAAGAAAAAGTGCAGGAAGAAGAGGAGATAGACAGAGGAAGAGGAGAAGGAAAGAGACGAGGATGAGAAGTGTAAATAGAAGAAGAAGATGGTGGAAAAGAAAAAGGAGAAAATGCAAAAAGGGAAGAAGAAAGAGAAAACGAAGAATTAAGAGCTGGAAAAGGAAGAAGAAAATAGAGAAGATGAAAAAAAAGAGAATAAGGAAGATGGAGAAGAGGAAGAGAAGAGGAAGAAGATTTTTTCATTTTCTATCAGTCCATTTAGATTCATAATTTTACGTTCATTTCTTCTTACAGTCTTCATGAACACAAAGACGTGCCTAAACACACACGTAAACATGCAAATATGAACCAACATACAAGCACGTACGTACGTTATCACACACACACTCATACAAACACATACACACACACACACACACACACACACACTCACATACACACATACACGAAACACATTGCAGTTGTTCCCTCCCCCCGTCCCCCCTCCCACACCCCCTCCCTATTCCCTCCTCTCCCCCACCCACACCCCCTCGTCCAGTGCCCAATACGAGACCCTATCACAGCCTCCAGGTGAGCAAGGTACGGGAGGAGGACGGGGAGGGGGAGGGGGAGGGGGAGGGAGGGAAGAGGGAGGAGGTGGAGGGGAGGAAGGGAGGGAGGGGGGAAGGAGGGGGTGCCAGAAGATGCAGCTGCCTCTTTGAGATTTCTCCTTCGGTTGCTCATAAGGGCAGCTGGTTCACATATGTTTTTTTTTCTTCCTAATATGGGTGAGGGAGGTCGGGGGAGGGGGGGGGCAGTAGCCAGAGTACATACATACAGATAAACAGACAGACAGTCAGTGAGATAGATAGGCTGACCAATATATACTGTTTAAATACATATACATATGTATTCATATATATACATAAATATGGATGTATATGTATATGTATATGTACATACACACACACACACACACACACATTGATAGATTGATAGATTGACAGATAGATAGATAGATAGATAGGTATGTATGTATGTAGGTAGGTAGGTAGATAAGTATATAGATAAATATATTGATGGATAATAGATTAATAAATATATAGATTGAGATATATATAAAGATAGAATGATAGATAGATAGATAGATTGATTGATTGATTGATAGATAAATAGATAGATATATAGACAGATAGATGGATGTGTGGATGGATAGATAGATAGATAGATAGATAATTAGATGGATGATGGATGGATGGATGGATGGATGGATGGATGGATGGATGGATGGGTGGATGGATGGATGGATGGATGAATAGGTAGAGAAAAAGATAGATAGATAGATATGTGGTTAGTCTGATAGATAAATAGATAGATCGAATGACAGATTAATTAATAGATGGAAGGTTAAGTGGATAGATAGATAGATTAATTGGTATTGATATGTATATCTCTATATCTATCTATCTATCTATCTATCCATATATATATATATATATATATATATATATATATATATATATATATATATATATATATACATATACATTAATAAATGGATAAACGAATAAACAGACAGACAATCATATAGATAAATGAAGAGAAAGAGAAAATACAAAAAAAAAAGTAGTCTGCAGAGGGTTGGCGGAGGAGGGGGGGGGGGGTCAGTCGGGGTGGTAGTGAGGGGTGAGGGGGGAGGGGGGTAGCAGGCGACAGATACCGCACGCGACACCAAGGTCAGTAAGGAGGGGGGGAGGGGCGGGGGGGCTGAGAAGTAAGGCGAGGTGGGTGGGGGGGACGGGGGGACGGGGGGGGGGGGAGATCGCCAAGGACGTACGTTATGTAT
>BOPN01000471.1:344430-349430 GCA_017312705.2 Penaeus japonicus
AGACTGTTTCAGTGTGTACACCCATATGTAATAATTGTACTTCGAAAAACGTAGAGACGAGAACATAACAAAAATAACAGCTCTGAGTTAGCCTAGTGATGATAATGATGGAGATAATTATTATCACTGAAGGCTTGACAATATGGATTTGGTTATTATCTTCTTTAGAATTTATGATTATAGTATAAGTACTATTAGCATTGGTAGTACTATTACTACTGCTATAGCTATTGTTATTATTATTGTTATAGAAAATACGGATAGTAATGGAATTTAAAATAGTGGTGGTGGTGGTGATGATGGTGATGATAATGATGATGATGATGATGATGATTATAGTGATGATGATAATAATAATAATGATATAATAATAATGATAATAATAAAAATGCTAGTAATGCTAATAATACTAATAAAATGATAAAACAACAATACCAATAACAATAACAGCAGCAACAATAATTATAAAAAAAGTAAAGAGAGAGAGAGAGAGAGAGAGAGAGAGAGAGAGAGAGAGAGAGAGAGAGAGAGAAGCAGGACGGCGTAATCAGCCATCGACCCCTAATTTGCATAATTAAAAGATAACCGTTAAGAAGTTGATAAGATTTTACATACAATGACAATGAACAATAGAGAGTGAATCCAGAACATTAATGATTAAGGAACATAACAATTTGGGATTTCGTGAACAGTTATGAGAGATGAAGAATCACCGAGAATATTAATTATTCAAGAAATTATGTAAAGTGCTTAGTTTTTTTTCTTATATGTAGTTCAAGGAGTCGAACACACACATATGCACATATGCATACAAACACACTCACACACACATGTGCACAAACACACACACACATGTACACAAACACACACACACATGTACACAAACACACACACACATGTACACAAACACACACACACATGTACACAAACACATGTACACAAACACACACACACACACACACTCACACACACATACACTCACAGACACACGTACACAAACACACACACATTCACACAAACACAAAGACACACAGACAAACACACTCTTCCAAACACACTCACACAGATGAAAAAATAATTTGTAAAAAAAATGAAAACATACAGAACAAGAAGAAGAAGAAGAAGAGAGAGAGAAAACACGCACAACCGCACACACAGAAGGAATTTCATGCATTAAATGGGCGTTTTCGGAAATACCATACGCCTTACACTACAGTCTCCCCCTCCCCCCTTTTTCCGTCTTTTCTTGCTTATTCTACTTCTGATTCTATATCTGTTTTCATTCTTTTCATTTATTTTTTCTTATTTATCTCTTGTCATTTTCGTTTGATTCTATTCCTTTTCTTAAAAAAAAGTGTTTTGTTTATTTATTTGTGTTGGCTAGCGCTTTCTCAATTTTTGTATATGTTCAAAATTTTCTTTGCTATTTTGATGGATTCCCTTTTAAACTATATCCTATTATATATATATATATATATATATATATATATATATATATATATATATATATATATATATATAGAGAGAGAGAGAGAGAGAGAGAGAGAGAGATTTCTTCCTATCTCTCTCTTCCTCCCTTTCTCCTTTCCCTTTCTTTATCTTTCGACTTTCTATTTACTTTTAGTCACCCTCTTGTATATCACTTTCACCGCCTTTACGCCACCTCTTCCTTTCCTTCGTCCTCTTTCGTTTCTTATTCTTGCTCTTCTTCTGTTTCTTCTTATCCTCCTCCTTCTCCTCCCCCCCTTTCTTCTTCTCCTTGTTCTCTTCCAATTTCATTTTCCCTCCATATTCTTCTCTTCTTCTTCCCTTCCTCCATTATTCCTCTTCTGTTTCTCAACTCTTTCTCTTCTTCCCCTTCTCCTCCATTCTTCCTCATCTTCTCCTTTCTCCGTCTTCTCAACCCCACACCATTATCTTCTCCATCTTCTCCACCTCCACCACTTCCACTCCTTCCCACCTTCTCCTCCTTCTCTTCCTCTTCTTCCTCCTTCATCTCCCTACCTCTTCTATAAACTCCCCACTTCCTCCTCCTCCTCCTTAATCTTCCCCCCTCCTCCCCTCCCCACTTCTCCTTCTCCCCTTCCCTCTTCCATCCCCATTCAATCCACCCATTTCCTTCCCATCCACCTGCCAGACGAAAGGAGAATAAAAGACAATTGCCAAACGTCTTTCCACCCCCTCCTCCCTCCCTCCCCCTCCCTTCCTCCCTCCCTCACCTCCCCCTCCCTCCTCCCTTATTCATACAGTCATTCAGACAGCCATGCATACATAGCCATGACTTCCCATTCAGAGATAGGTCTTTGTCCTCTTCTATGTGTAGTTACGGAGAAGAGACCTTGGAGATGTAAAGGGGAAAAAAAAGGATGGAGGAAGAGGGGGAGCAGGTGGAGGTGGTAGAGGAGGTGGAGGTGGAGGAGGTGGAGGTGGAGGAGGAGGTGGTGGAAGAGGTGGTGGAGCTGGAGGAGGTGGTGGAGGTGGAGGTGGTGGAGGTGGAGGAGGTGGTGGAGGTGGTGGAGGTGGAGGTGGTGGAGGAGGTGGAGGGGGGGGGTCTAGAATAACAATGATATCTATGATCAAAATTATCATTGTTATTATTATCATTCTCACTTTTCATCACCATCATCATAACTGGAATTTCACACTGGTCTGAACCGGTTATAAGTATGAATAAATAAAAAAATGAAGGTAAGTATCTTCACGCAAACACAGTTGGGAACACAGGCAAACAGGTGCACACCACACACTCTCCTACACACATACACTTAACAACCCCCTACCTCATTCCCCAAACCCCCAATAACCCTTAACAACCCCTCCTTTATCTCTCCCTCAACATCCCCAAACCCCACTCTCTCTCATTCTCTCTCCCTCCAACACATAAGCCAGCAGACACGCGTACAGTATCCCACCCGCGTGTCTCCTTACATCCACTTGTCTCTCTCTCTCTCTCTCTCTCTCTTGCTTTCCTCCTTCCTTCCCTGCCTCTCCCCCTCTTTTTTTTCTTTCTTCTTCTCTCTCCATTCCCTTTGCATATCCCTCTTCATTTCTCTTATCTCTTTCTCTCTCCCTCTCTCTCCCCTACTCGCTTCTTTATTTCTACCTTCTCCTTCCTCTCCCTCCTCTCCCTCTCCGTTCCTCTGCCTCCACTCCCTTTCTTCCCCCTCCCTCCAATCCACTCCCTACCTTCCCCCTCCCTCCAATCCACTCCCTTCCCTTCAATCCACACCCTCCCTCCACTCACTACCTTCCCCCTCCCTCCAATCCACTCCCTCCACTCCTCCCTCCAATCCACTCCACTCCCTTCCTCCCCCTCCAATCCACCCTCTCCACTCCCTTCCTCCTTCTCCCTCTCTCTGGTTCTGAGGGCGTCGTTGCTCACCAGGCGTGACGTCATCCTCGAGCAGCCAACCAGCGCGCAGTTTGACGTGAAGTGGAACGATAACACGCTTGTTGTCTGGAAGAAATTTCGCCCGCAGAACTTCAGAACTTTCGATGGCGTTCTGCTGATCGTTGTTATTGTTGCTATTTATGGATTATTGGCTTCGTCTTCTTTGTTTTGTTTTTGTTGTGTTTGTCTCTCTCTCTCTCTTTTACTTTATCTAATTGGTTCATTTGTTTATTTCTTTGATTATTTGCTGTAGCTGTTACTATTCTTCTTATTTTTTTTCTTAGATTTGATTCTGTGTTTGGTGTATTTGTTTGAAATTGTGTCCCTTGAAGATGAAGAAGACAAAAAAGATGATGATGAAGATGAAGAAGAAGGAGAAGAAAAAAATGAAGAAAGAAAGAAAAATAAAATAAAATGAAGAAGAAAATCGATAACAACGACAAAAATGATAATAATAAGTGGGCATGGAACGAAGAAGAAGAATAAAAGAAGGAGGAGGAGAAGGAGAACGACTAGAGAACTGGAGGAAGATGGGGAGGAGGGAAGAACGGGGGAGGAGGGGAGGGGAAAGTGAGGGTCTGGGAGGGACAGGGGTGAAGTGAGAGAGACAGAGAGAGAGAGAGAGAGAGAGAGAGAGAGAGAGAGAGAGAGAGAGAGAGAGAGAGAGAGAGAGAGAGAGTGTGTGAGAGAGAGAGAGAGAAAGAGAGAGACAGGTTAGGGTCTGGAAGGAAAAGGGGGGGAGGGGGGGAGATGAGAGAAGGGGAAGGGGGGGTGAAGGCCCTACTCCCTCGGGCGTCGCCACCATTAACGTGTTTCCTGGAGCGTTTCTCTCTCTTCCTTCGTAACAAGCTTAAGTACTTCTCGATGTCCCTTTCCTTCCTTCCTTCCTTCCTTCCTTCCTTTCGTTTCCTTTATTTAATTCTTGTATCTATCTTTCTTTCATTCATTTTCTGTTTTATTTCTTCTTTCGATTGTCTTTTTTTTCATGTTGTCTTATCACTCTTTAGTTACCTTCGTCTTTTACTTTTATTTGTAGGTTTGTTTTTATCCTTTCTTGATTTTCTTTCTTATTTTCCACTTCTTGGTCTTTATCTACGTCCACTTTCCTTTTATGAATAAACAACATACAAGAAAATCTCTTACTCAAAAAAGAAAAGAAAAATCTTCCTTCTTGTGTCATCCAACCATTCCTTCTTTCTTCCTCTCCTTCTTCCTTCCTATCTTTCTTTCTCTTTCATCTCCTCTTCCTCCTTCCTCCTTTCTTCCTCCTTAATCTTCTCTTCCTCCCTTCTTTTTCCTTCCTCGCTTCTTCCTCCTTAATCTCCTCTTTCTCCCTTCTACCTCCTTCCTCTCTTCTTTCTCCCTTCCACCTCCTTCCTCTCCTCTTCCTACCATCTTACTCTTATATCTCCTCATTCTCCCTTCTAAATCCTTAATCCCCTCTTCCTCCGATCTTACTCCTTAATATCCTCTTTCTCCCTTCTACTTCCTTAATCTCCTCTTCCTCCCATCTTACGCTTATATCTCCTCTTTCTCCCTTCCACCTCCTTCCTCTCCTCTTTCTCCCTCCCCGCTTCGAAAGCCAGGCTAAGCCACGCGCGATCCCTCC
>BOPN01000471.1:354430-364430 GCA_017312705.2 Penaeus japonicus
ATAGACAGATAGACAGACAGACAGACATACAGGCAGGTGCATAGATAGACAAAATAAATAGACAGACAGAGACCTACAAATAGATAGAGAGTTAGACATGGTAGAATTACCGCCGCGTTCTTGAGGCGTAAACAATCTTGCGTTCAGAAAGACACGCCTTCGATTTTTTTCTTTCATAACCTTGTCAATAATTTTTATACTCTTCTTTTTTTTTACAGTATATTTTACTCGAAATTTATTTATTTTTTATTCAGAGAGAGAGAGAGAGAGAGAGAGAGAGAGAGAGAGAGAGAGAGAGAGAGAGAGAGCGAACGAAAGAATTCGAGTCAATCCCCGCTAAGCTAAGCATAAACTCGCTCCATAAACATAGCGGTCCATCAGTCTACGAGATCTATTCGACTCATTCACATCTCCTCACGTGGAAACCTCATTATTACCTTTCGTGAGAATCTTCATGAGAAAGAAAAAAAGAATAAGAAGAGAGGGAGATACAAAAAGAATAAAAAAAAAAGAAAAAAAAGTTGCTCGTAATACACGAAATTAATTAAACATCACGTTCCCTCGACGAGTAATGTTAGCACTTTAGCGCTAACACATGATGACGTCACGATTTTTCCGTAGCAATCGGTGTATAAAGAACGTGACCTTTTGATCGAAGGGAGGGGGGGAGGGGGGAGGTGAGGTTGGGGGGGAGAGAGGGGGAGAGGGGAAGGAGGGAGAGGGGAAGGAGGGAGGGGGAGAGGGGAAGGAGGGGAAGGAGGGGAAGGAGGGAAGGAGGGGAAGGAGGGAGGGAAGGGGGAGAGGGGAAGGAGGGAGGGAGGGAGGGAGGGAGGGAGCGAGAGAGGGGAAGGAGGGGAGGGAGGGAGGGAATGAGGGGAGAGGAATAAGGAGAGGAGAGATAAGAGAGGAGGAGGGAGAGAGTAAAGAGAGGGAGGGGAGAGACAGAAGAAAGGGAAGACAGACGGGGGAGATAGAGAGGGGAGGGGAGAGAGGAAAGAGAGGGTGGAGAGGAAGAGGGAAGGATAGAGAAAGGTAGAAAAAAAGGAGGAGAAGAAGGAGAGGGGAAAGAAGGATAAAGGGAAAAGGATAAGGAAGAAAGGCTAGTGAAATAGGGGAGAGAAAATATCCGGTAACAAAAATATAAAAATAAATCGAGAAATAATTAATTAATTAATTGGCACATAACTGTTTTTGCTTCACTATGTTGGTACAATATAAGTCTACAGTCATTGTATAATTTTAATAACTTTATCATAGAGCAATATATGAAAAAAATCAATAGAAAAGAAGACAAAAAAATCCATATAATTCATCAATAAAACTATATCTTGACTGCAAATAGTCCTCAGTCAATAAGTACTTATTAAGAAATGATATATATATAATCTTATTTCCCATTATTATATTTTTCTCAAGTTATGTACATGCTAATTACAAATAAATATTCATTATAATTTTATGATAAGCAATATTATGATAGGGAATATATATCAAAGAGTTTATATATGTATGTGCATGTGTGTGCGCGAACATGAAAAAAAAAAATTACAAATTATATTTGTGATCATTCTATCAAATAAGTGTATCGACCCCCCCCAAAAAAAAAAAAAAAAAATAATAATAAAAAAAAAATAAAAGGATGGTCTGTCTAACGGGTGAAGCCGAAACTAGGGGATTCATTGTTAGTTGTATATAGTTACTTTTTTCATGTTTAATGTGTTATTACATATAATAATAATGGTTTTATATATCGAACGCAGACACACACACACACACACATATGTATTGTGTGTATATATATGTGTGTGTGTGTGTGTGCATATATATATATATATATATATATATATATATATATATATATATATATATATATATATATAGAGAGAGAGAGAGAGAGAGAGAGAGAGAGAGAGAGAGAGAGAAAGAGAGAGAGGGAGAGAGAGAGAGAGAGAGAGAGAGAGAGAGAGAGAGGGAGAGAGAGAGGGAGAGAGAGAGAGAAAGAGAGATTCAGATATCTAAAAAAAATATATACATTCAGAAATTGATAAGAACAATAACATTATACCCTTCTCCCACTCCCTATCTATTCACACATCCACGTATCCATATCGCTGTCTATTTACCTATTCATAAATTTACTCATTTATACGTCCGTCCATCTAACTGTTTACATTATATCTATTTATCAGTTTCTATATCTTTCTACCATAAATAAATAATGTTTGCAGAACGAAGCAAAAAGAGAAATGAAAAAAAAAAAAAATGTTATTAAGAGAACATGAACAATACAACTGTTTTTATGTATGTATGTTTTTTGGGGGGTTTCTTTTGTTTTGAAAAAAACAACAAAAAAACAAAACAAAAAAACTGATGCACCATGTTGATTATATGCGAATATACGATATTAAATCCGATTTTTTCCATTATCATATGAAGATATGTGAATATACGAAGTTTGCGATAGGAAATACAATAAAAATCGTACTTTATATATGAAATGAAAAAACAACAACGAAAAAAACTACATATACACATATACAATATATATATATCAAATTTTTATCTACTTTACAAATAATTTACAGCGTGTCTGGGCATCACGGTGGGTAAGGACCAAATAACGGGCTCATTTTCACTAAATAATTAAAAAACTAACTATATTATATTTCAAGAACATGATTACAACGATAATAGTGTTGGTATTTATCATTACTATTTATTATTATTATTGTTATCATTTAACGCTTATTTATTCGTTTTAGTTTCATATTTTTTTGTTTTTAATCTATCATTGTGCTCCATTTTTTTCTTTATCACACATGAAACAAAATAAATCTGATGAATACTTTGTAAAAAAAAAAATCTTTATATGTCAATTACTTACAAAAATTGCAATAGTGTACTAATTTTTATATAAATTTCCTAAATAAGTAACGATTGACTGAGGACTATATGTAAACACGATACCATCCTATATAAATCATTGATCATTAGTCTCTTCTGTTCTTTATTCTCTTATCACAGTTTCTTTCTCTTTAATCAATTCCTCTCTCTTAAATAATTCTTTATTCATCCCTTTTCCTCCTCCTCCTCCTCCTCCTCTTCTCTGTTCTTAAATTCTTACGCATCTCTCTCTTGTTACTTTTTTTTTTTTCTTTTTGCTCTCTCTTCTTTTCTTCCTCGTTTTTCCCTCAATTATTCCCTTTTTGTACTTCCTTTTCCCTCCATCACTTTGAACCTTCTCTTATCACTCTTATTCCTCCGTATTTTCCCTTCCCCCTCTACACCCTCTCTTTCCCTTTCCCTTCCATTATTTTTTCTCTTTTCCTCTTTCGCTACAACTCCCTCTCCTCCTTCTCTCTTCCTTCCCCTCTTCATCTCTCCCTTACTGTTTCCTCATCTCCTTCCTTTCCTTCCTTCTTCCTCCCTCTTCTCACTCCTTCCCTCCTTCCTCCCTCATTTCCTCACCTTACCTACCCCGTCTCCCCTTTTCCCCCTATTCTTCTCCCTTTATTTCCCCCTTTCATCCTTCTACACCCTCCCCACCCCCTCTACCCCCTTCCCTCCCTCCCTACTCCACCTCTCTTCCCTCCTCCCCACCCCCTCCCTCCTCACCCCACCACCTCTTCCCTCCCTCCCTCCCTCCCCCCCCCTCCCTCTCCCTCCCCCTCTCCCTCCCTCCCAACACTCACCCCTCTTCAACCCCTTCCCCCCAACCACCACACCAACCCCACGAAACAGTTCACACGGCGCCGATTAGTTGGCCTGAGGCATTGAACTCCGCGGTGTCAGACAGCAGCCGAAAGTGGGGGATGACGGGAGGGTGGCGGCGGTGGCGTCAGAAAGCGGGTAATATTGAGGATTAATTTTTGTTTTGTTTTTTTCCATATTTGTGGGATTTGTGCTTAGGTTTTTTCTTATGGGATTTTTGTTATGTATTTAGATGCGTTTGTGTTTTTGTCTCTGTGTGATATATATGTATGTATATATAAATATATATATATATATATATATATATATATATATATATATATATATATATATATATATATATATATATATATATATATATATATATAGATATATATAGAGAGAGAGAGAGAGATTTAGGGGGTATACATAAATAGATAAAGATATAATTATAGATAGATGAAGATGAAGAATAGATAAATAAAGGTAGACAAATACGTGGATGGAGAGAAAGAAACATAAACGAGAGAGAGAGAAAGATAAAGAGAGAGAGAGAGAGAGAGAGAGAGAGAGAGAGAGAAAGAAAGAGGGAGAGAAAGAAAGAGAGAGAGGTAGAGATAAAGAGAGAGTAAGAGAAAGAGAGAGAGAAAGAAAGAGAGAGAGGTAGAGATAAAGAGAAAGAAAGAGTACGAGAAAGAGAGAAAGAGAGAAAGAGAGAGAGAAAGAGAGAAGATGGCGCCCCTGTAAGAGCTTTTGCAGCAGGACACAACCTCGACTTTCCAGCCAAAGAGATTTTCCCAGAACAGCGACTTGTGATCTCCCTCCCCCCCCCCATTCTTCCTTCTTCTTCTCCCCTTCCTCCCTCCCTCCCCCCCTGCCTCATCACCCTCTAATCTCCTTTTTACTTTTATCGGCATCTCTTCTTCTTCTTCCTCTTTATTGATTTTTTTTCTTCTTTGTTTTCTTCTAATCTTTATTTTCTATTTTCTTCAATTCTTGTTCTTCTTCGTTTTCTTCTGTTGCTATTAAGGATAGTAACGATATTTCAACTTCTTCTTCTTCTTATTTTGTGTTTCTTCCCTTTCTCTTTTGTTTTCCTCTTGTACATTCTTCTCTAACTTTTTTTTTAAATTTAATTTCTCCTTCCTTCTCCTCTTCCTTCACTTGTTCATTCTTCTCTTTTTATTTTTTTCTTCAATTTCTTCTTTCTTCTCTTCTTCCTCTTGTTCATTACTCTCTCCCTTTTCTTCCTCTCGCATTATCTATCTCCCTCTTTCCTCTCTATCTATCCTTCTCTTTCTCTCTTTCCCCATCTATCTCTATCACCTCTTTCATTATTTTTTCTTCCTTCTGTTGTCTCCTCTTAACATTTACTTTTTTTTCTTCTTCGCTTTTCCTCTCGTTCCTCATTTCCGTCTTTCTCATTAATCATTTATTTCATCCTTAATAGACGATAAATATGCCACGTCATGCATTCAGTCATGCTCTGTGACGTCATCACTTCCTATTATTTTCCTCTTTTTTTCTATCTTCATTTTTTTCTGTTTCTTCTTCCTAATCTCTTTTTTTCCCTTACTTATTTTTCTTTTCTTTATCTCCCTGTTTCTTCTTCACTTTTTATTTTTTTCATTTTCAGCTTCTGATTATTGTCATCATTTTAAATAACTACTATTATTATTCTTATTATTATCATTGTTATTATCATTATCATTATTATCGTTATTTCAATCATCATTATTATTACTATTATCATCATCATCATCTTTGCTGTTACTATTATCATCATTATCATCATCTTAAGTATCATCACTATTATCCTTCCATAATTATTGTTATTACTATTTTATCATCATCATCATTAATATATATTTTTTTTCTTCTCCTGCTCGCAATTCCTTCTGTTTTTTACTCTACATTGATAAATAGATGAATAAAGAAATATATAAATAGATAGATAGATAGATAGTTGGACAGATTAGCAAAATGAAAGGTAGATAAATACGAGTAAATACATATATGAAGATATAAAATTATATGAATTGATAGATAGACAAATAGATATAGAAACGAATATACAGATACATATAAATAGACAGACAGACAGACAGAGAAATCGAATAGCAAAAAATAGCAATTGCAAGTTGCACACCCTTGTTCAATGCAAGTGTTACCAATCCCCTTTCTCTTCACGTCTTTTCCTGGGGGTGGGTGGTTGGGGGGTGGGGGGAGGGTGGGTATGAATTGCATTCTTCCTTCCGACTAAGCTTATAAATTCCTTCTTCTTTTTTGCTTGTTTTTTTCTCGTTTGTTGTAGTTTTCTTCTGATTAGCTATTCTTTTTGAGTTCTTATTTTGTTTATTGTATTCTCTGTGAAGTTGTTATCCTTTTTTTATATATTATTATTGTTGATTTTGTTGTTGTTAGCATCATCGTTCTTTTTTACCATCTACCTCTTTCGCCTTTTGTATTTCTATATTTTTCTCTTCTTCCTCTTCTATATTTGTCCCCTTCTTTCTATTTACTTCTTCCTCCGTCTCCTCTTCCTCTTTTTCTTCTCCTTTCATCCACCTCCATTCCCTTTTCTCCGCATCCTTCAGCCCTCTCCTGCATCATCCCCCTCTACCCTCTGCTCTTCCCCCTCTCTCTCTTCTTATCTTCATACTTCTTCCTTCCCCCACCTCCTCCTATCTCCTACTTTTCTTCTCTTTTCCCCCATCTCCCCCCACTAGCCTATCCCCACCACTCCCTCTCTTCTCCTTTTCTCCCCTATACCCTCATCCCTCCTCCCTCCCCTATACCCTCGCCCTCCCTCCCTCCCTCCCTCCTCCCCCATACCCTCCCCCTCCCTCCCTTCCCCTTCTCGCTACCATGTCGCACAACCACACGTTTCCCGGCAGCGTGTGTCGTGCCATTCACTCTCTCTCTCCCTATCTATCTCTCTTCCTCTCGTTCTCTCTCTCTCTCTCTCTTCCCCTCTCGGTTTGTCTCTCTCTCTCTCTCTCTCTCTCTCTCTCTCCCTCTCCCTCTCGGTTTGTCTCTCTCTCTCTCTATCTCTATCTTTCTTTGACTCTATCTCTCGCTCTTTTCCTCTCGGTTTGTCTCTCTCTCTCTCTCTATCTGTATCTTTCTTTCACTCTTTCTCTCTCTCCCTCCTCCCCCCTCTCCCTCTTTCTCTCTTCCCTTTTTTAAACTACTAATTCCGTGTGTCCTTCTTCTTGTTTGTCTCCTTCCTTCCTTTTCTTTTTCCTTCAATTACTTTTTTCTCCCTTCTTTATCTCTGATTGTCTTTTGTTTTGTTTCTTCCTCTTTCAGGGTTGGTTCTTGTGCGAGTGCGTCTTTTCGGTTCTGTATTTGGTTATATCAATTAATTTGATTTTTTCATTATTCTGCATTTTTAGTTTATATCATTATTGTTTTTTGTTGTTCATTATTATCATTACTATTATTATTATTATTACTATCATTATTCTTATCATTATTATTACTGTCATTATTATTATCATTATTATGATGATTATTATTATTATCATTATTATCCTTATGATTATCATTCCTTTCTTTTATATCAATCTCCATTTCACCTATTACTTTTTTATCATCTATTATATTTTTTCCTGTTACATAACTCTTATATGGTTATTGCCATCATCGTTTCTTCTCCTTCCCCTCCTCTTCTTCTCCCTCTTCCTCCTCCTCCTACATAAGTTCATCTTCTCTATTTTCCCTCCTCTTCTTCCTCCTACGTAAGTCTAGCTTCTCTCCCCTCCCTCCTCTTCTCCCTCTCTTCCTCCTACATAACTTCACTTTCTCTCCTTCATTATCTCCTCAATTCTGTTTCCTTTCGTTTCTCTCTTTCGTCTCCTCGTTCCCTTTCTCGTTCTCTTCCACCTACTCTTCTTCATCGTTTCTTCTACTTTCTCTTCCTCCTCCTCCTCTTCCTTTTCTAATTTCCCCTCCTTCTCCTCCTCTTCTTATTCTTATTCCTCCTTCTCCTCTTCCTATTCTTATTCTCATCCCTCCTCCTCCTCCTCTCCCTATTCCTATTCTTCCTCCTCCTTCTCCTCCTCTTCCTATTCTTACTCTCATCCCCTCCTCCTCCTCCTCTCCCTATTCCTATTCTTAATCTTCCTCCTCCTTCTCCTCCTCTTCCTATTCTTACTCTCATCCCTCCTCCTCCTACTCTCCCTATTCCTATCCTTCCTCCCCCTTCTCCTCCTCTTCCTATTCTTATTCTCATCCCTCCTCCTCCTCCTTCTCCTCTCCCTATTCCTATTCTTATTCTTCCTCCTCCTTGTCCTCCTCTTCCTATTCTTACTCTCACCCCTCCTCCTCCTCCTCTCCCTATTCCTATTCTTATTCTTCCTCCTCCTTCTCCTCCTCTTCCTATTCTTATTCTTATCCCTCCTCCTCCTCCTCCTCTCCCTATTCCTATTCTTATTTTTCATCCTCCTCCTTCTCCTCCTCCCATTCTTACTCTCACCCCTCCTCTTCCTATTCCTCTCCCTATTCCTATTCTTATTCTTCCTCCTCCTTCTCCTCTTCCTTCTGCAGATCCACAGCGCTTTGCACAGCTTCCCACACAATAGCTGACACAGTTTGCACGGGGTCAAGCCACTGTGTCTGACTTCCTGGTCCCCCTCCCCCCCCTCTTCCACCTCCTCCTTCTCTTCTTCTTCTTCTTCTCTTCATTCCCCTCTTCCCTCCTCTTCCTCTTATTCTCTTTCTTCCTTTTTCTCCGTCACTCTTTTTCTTCTTTATTTTGCATTCTTCGCTTCCATTTGTCTACTTTTGTCTTCTTCTGATTCTTCGTCTTTTTTATTTATTTATTTTTTTTCTCCTTTCGTAACTCTTTTGCTTCCTTCTTCATTTCCACCCTTCTCCTCTTTCTTTTTTCCCTCCTCCTCCTCCTTCTTCCTCCTCCTCTTCTTCTCATTCTCATTCTCATTCTACTTCTTCTCCCCTTCCCTTCTTTATATTCTTCTCTTTCTTCGTCATCTCCTTCTCCTTCTCCTCCATCTTCTGTCACCTCCTCCTCTTCTTTTCTTCTCCTTCTCATTTTCTCTCATATTCTTTTTTCTTCTCTCCCTATATTTCTTGTAAGCGATGATATGATGTTATTATAAGTATTAGTAGTAATGATAACGCACGAACTATGATCATTGTTATTAGTCGTATAATCTCTTCTAACTCGCTCTGCTTCTTTCGTCCCTCCTCCCTTCTTCTTTCGTCCCTTCGCCCTCCTTCCTTTCCTTCTTTCTCTTACTCCTTCTTCCATCTCGTTATCTTTCCTGCCTCCTTCTTTTCTTTCTTTCTTTTACTCCTTCTTCCCTCCTTCTTTTCTTTCTTTTACTCCTTCTTCCATCTCCTCCTCTTTCTTCCCTCCTTCTTTTCCTTCTTTCTCTTATTCCTTCTTCCATCTCGTCATCTTTCCTCCCTCCTTCTTTTCTTTCTTTCTTTTACTCCTTCTTCCATGTCGTTATCTTTCCTCCCTCCTTCTTTTCTTTCTTTCTTTTACTCCTTCTTCCATCTCCTCTCATTTCCTCCCTCCTTCTTTTCCTTCTTTCTTTTACTCCTTCTTCCATCTCCTCCCCTTTCCTCCCTCTTTCTTTTCTTTCTCTTACTCCTTTCATCTCCTCTTCTCCTGCCTCTATCCCCTCCATTTCCCTCCACCTCCCTCTTCATACCGTTCTCCACTTCCCTTCATTCCCTCCTCCATTTTCATTACTTTACCTCCCTCCATCCTTCCTTCCTTCGTTTTCCCTTCTTTCCTCTTCCTCCTTCCTCCTCCCTCTTCTCTCTCCTTCCTCTTCCCTCTTCTCTCTCCTTCCTCTTCCTACCCCAAGGGCATTTAGGGAGGGTACTGGCTTGCCCATTTACCCATTTACCCTAACCTTTTTGTTAACTGTTAATTTACAGACAGATTTACAAGCTACTGAATAACCTCTTCGACCTTATTGTCATGGCAGATTTGGTAAATGTGTAATTAAGCTAATTTGGGTCTAATTTGATTAATGTTTTGTATTATTATTTATTTTTTATGATAATGAGGATTATGATGATTTTTATCTTTAACATTATTATTCATATTGTTACTCTTCTTATAGCTGGTAGATCGGTTTTCTGTTTCTTTTTTATATTTATATTGATTACTACCATTACTTTCCGTTCTATTGTAAATATAATTTATCGATATTACTACAACTATGATAACTAATCTTATCACCAATGATTAAATATGTCTTTAGAATCTTATCTTACATCTCATTCTTTACACATACAAAGAACAAATATAGTAACAGTATTTCCAAAA
>BOPN01000471.1:371930-379430 GCA_017312705.2 Penaeus japonicus
CAAACACACACACACACACACACACACACACACACACACACACACCCCGCCCCTACTTCTTACTCCCCCCAAAAAAAAATTCACCCAACATAAACGAAAGATAAAAAGTCCAAAAAGAAAGACACAGACAGGCAAAGAGAGAGAGAGAGAGAGAGAGAGAGAGAGAGAGAGAGAGAGAGAGAGAGAGAGAGAGAGAGAGAGAGAGAGAGAGAGAGAGAGAGAGAGAGACAGAGAGAGAGAGAGGTGATAGACCTCTTTAAGTGCAAGATTATGAGAATGTCGTGAAGGAAGAAGAAATTAAGATGGAGAAAGAGAGGAGGGGAGGAGGGAGGAAGGAGGGGGAGGGGGGGAGAGGAGGAGGGAAGAGGGAGGAGGGGGATAGACGAGGAGGGATGGGTTAGGTAGTAAGTGGGAGGCGGAGGGGGAAGTTGCTAGAAGGGGGTGGCAGAGGGGGAGAAGGGGGTTAGGGGGGTGGGAGTTGCAAGAAAGGAAAGGGGGTGGGAGGGGGGTCAGAAGGGTTTGGGGGGGAAAGAGAAGCTGAAGATGCTGCAGAGAGAGGGAGAGGAGAGGGGAAAGGGGATGGGGAAGAGGGATAGGGGGAGGGTAGAGGGAGAAGGGACTGGGAAGAAAGGAGAGGAGGGGGAGGGGGAGAGGGGGATGGGGGAGAGAGGCTGGGGAGATGAAGGGGGTGGGAAGAAATTGGAATAAAGAGAGGATGCTGGAAGGGGGGAGGGAGGGGGGGTAAGGTACTGATGGGATCTGGGGGCGTAGGTTGGAGAGATGACACTGGAAAAAAGGGGTGTGGGATGAGGGGGGGAGGAGGGGAGGAGAGGTACGGAGGGAAGGGGAAAGAAGAAATGAGAAGTAAGCAGAGAGCGAAGGGGGAGAGGAGAAGGAAGGGAAGGAGGGGAAGAGGAGGAGAAGAAGACGAGAAGGAGAAGAAAAACAGAGATAGAAGAATAGAAAAGAGTAGGAAGGAGGCAGGCAATGAGAAGAAGGGTAAGAGAGAGCAAGGAAGGGAGGAGGAAGATGCTCGTGAGAGGAAGATGGTGAGAAAAGGAGGCTGGGAGAAGAAGAGGGTGGGAAGGGGAGGATGAGAAGGGGAGGATGCTGAGAAGAGGAGGAGGCTGGGGGAGAGGAGGAAGCTTGGGGAAGGAGAGGAGGCTGGAGGAGAAGAGGATTCTGAGAAAAGGAGGAGGCTGGGGAGAGGAGGAGGCTGGAGGAGAGAAAGAGGCTGAGAAGAGGAGGAGGCTGGAGGAGAAGAGGATTCTGAGAAAAGGAGGAGGCTGGGGGAGAGGAGGAGGTTGGAGGAGAGGAGGATGCTGAGAAGAGGGGGGAGGGGGAGGTCGGGGGTGGGGGGGAGAGGAGGAGACTAGGGGAGGGGAGGAGGCGGGGGAGGGACACGAAATGACAAGTTTACAAGCTCCCACTTTGTCCTTTGTGGCTGATTACTGAGCGGGGATCTTGAAGGAACCTCGACGCCGTGTGAGAAAGGGGAATTACCTGGAGGAGGAGGAGGAGGAGGAGGAGGAGGAGGAGGGGTAAGAGGAGGAGGAGGGGGAGGAGGAGGAGGAGGAGGAGGATGGGGAGGGGGAGGAGGGGGGAGGAGGAGGAGGAGGAGGAGGAAGAGGGAGGAGGAGGAGGGGGAAGGGAGGAGGATGGGGAGGAGGAGGAGGAGGAGGAGGGGGGGGGGAGGAGGAGGAGGAGGATGGGGAGGGGGAGGAGGAGGAGGAGGAGGAAGAGGAGGAGGTAAGGGTAGGGGGTAGGGGGTAGGGGGTAGGAGGAGGAGGGGGAGGAGGAGGAGAAGGAGGAGAAGGAGGAGGAGGAGGAGGAGGAGGAGGAGGAGGAGGAGCAAAAGGAGGACGAGGAGGAATGGGTGAAAGAAAAGAGAATAAATAACAAGACGAAAAAGAATTATCATGAGAAAGAAGAAAAAAACAAACAAGAATTGGAAAGAAGAAAAATAAGAAATAAACGAAAAGAAGCAGTTAACAGCAGCAGCAACAACAATAATAATGATAATAATAAAGATAATAATAATAATAAGAAGAAGAAGAAAAAGGAAAAGAAGAGCATCCATACCCTCCCCTCCCCCCCCCTCCCCCTCCCCCCCACCAGAATGTGACATGCGTAAACCAACAAGACATTTAAAAGCTCTTTAATTTGCATATTACGCTACAGTACGGCTTCCTTTGTTACATATAGTGAACTCGGAGGTCAGGAAAGGTCACCCTGCGATGCCGAGAAAGGTTATTTGTTATCATTTCCTTCCGGTTTACTTGTTTGTTGAGTTGTTTAGCTCTTGAGCTTTCTGTATATATATTTTTTGTCTCGTCTTTTTCTTTCTCTTTCTCTCTCTCTCTCTCTCTCTTAATTTCTTTTTCTCTCTATCCCCCATATCTGCCTCCCTTTCTCCTTCCCTCTGTCCCTCTCACTCTCTCTCTCTCTCTCTCACTCTCCCCCTCCTTCCCTCCTTCCCTCTCTCTCTCCACCTCGTTCCCTCTCTTTCTCTCCCACTCTATCCCACCTTCACTCTCTCTCCTCCCTCCCTCCCTCCCTCCTTCTCCTCCGCCCCCCCCCCCCTCTCTCTCTCTCTCTCTCTCTCTCTCTCTCTCTCTCTCTCTCTCTCTCTCTCTCTCCTTCCTTCTCTCTCTCTTCCCCTCCATCTCTCCTTCCCTCTCTCTCTCTCCCCCACCATCTCCCCATCCTCCCCCTTTCCCTCCCTCCCTCTTTTTTAGAAAGGAGATAAACCGAGGTAAATGAAGCACACTCATCTATCGCTTCCGAAAAAAAAAAATGTTTTACAAAATAGTTCATTAACAGTGATTTTCTTCAGTCAGTGAGTCTCGTTAAGTGGGTAATGGGTCGTGGGAAAACGGGTTCTATTCTTCTTTTTTTTTTCTTTTTTTTGGGAAGAGGGGGGGGTGGGGGTTGAGGGGGTTGAAAGGGGGTTGTGGGGGGTAGAAGGTAGGTAGAGGTAAGGGGGTTGGGGGAGGGGTAAGGGGGAAGGGGTAGTGAGGGGTTTGGTTGTATTGTTTCTTACTTGGAGAAACGGATTGATTGATTGGAAGAGAGAGAGAGGGGAGAGAGAGAGAAAGAGAGAGAGAGAGAGAGAGAGAGAGAGAGAGAGAGAGAGAGAGAGAGAGAGAGAGAGAGAGAGAGAGAGAGAGAGAGAGAGAGAGAGATAGAAATGAATAGAGAGAGAAAGATAAATAAATAGAAAATGAGAAAGAGAAATAAATAGAGAGAGAGCAAGAAAGAGAAACAGAGCTATAGAGAGCGAGACGGAAAGAAAACAAGAGAAAAGCAGAAAAAATAGACACAGACAGACAGACAGACAAACAACCGAGCATACAGACACACAGACACAAGCGAAGATGCAGAAGAACAAAACGATAATAACACAATACTTAATGAACGCTGTCTCGGGTTACAGAAGGAAACATTACGTGACCCTGTTTTAGTCTCACAGTTAAGTCGCTTCCTCTGTTGTTCTCCTCTTCCTCCCTTCTTTCGCCTCTATCCTCCTTCTCTCTCTTTTAATTTCTCCTTCTCCTTCTCTTTCTGCTTCTTCTTTCCCCTACTTTGCCTTTCTTTCGTTCTTTATTAATTTTTATTGCGTCTTCTTTACTCTCCTTCTCATTTTTTCCTTCCTTTCCCCTTCCCCCCTTTTGCACTCCTTCCTTTTCGACCTTTGCTCTTCCCCTACACCCTTTTTCCCCTTTTCCTATCCACCCAATCCTCTTCTTTTCTACCACCTTCCCCACCCATCTCCCCCTCCCCTCCTCCCTCATATCTTCCCTTCTCTTCTTACCCCCCCCCCCAACTTCGTTCTCCATCCCCCCTCCCCCCCTTCAATCCCTCACTTCCTCCCCCCCTCTACTCCATCCTTGCCCCCACCACCCCCTATCCTCCCCTCCTTCCCCTCCCCACCCACCCCCTCCTGAGAGAGAGAGAAAGGAAGAAAAAGGACTCAAGAAGTATATTAGTTCACAACAATTATGTATATTTCTTTTTTTTTCTTCTTCTTTTTCTTCCATGGGACACTGAGGTCAAAGGTCAAAGAGTTCTGTCCTCAAAGTTATTATCATTTTTTCTCTCACTCTTTCACATAATCTGGATGTTAAATAAATTTATTTTTTGTTGACTGAACGGAAGAAAAGATAATGGAGAATAGATACTATTTAGATGAAGAAAAAAAAACAATAACAAAACAAAATTATTAATAGATATATCGATGAATAATCTAGAAAAAAAAATCTCAAAATAAAACAGATATTCCGACACCGCAAAGTAAAACCTTCAATGTATTTATTTCTTTGTTCGTTTTTTGGTTAACTAGTAATTAGAATATTAACTAAAGAACACAGAGAGAGAGAAAAAAAACAAGTATTCTTTTCAAAAACTTTCTAATGCGTTTTTATCTCTGTTTTGTATGCTAATATATCCGGCCAAGCATAAAGAAGTAGCCAGAGAGAGAGAGAGAGAGAGAGAGAGAGAGAGAGAGAGAGAGAGAGAGAGAGAGAGAGAGAGAGAGAGAGAGGAGAGAGAGAGAGAGAGATAATGATGGAGATGATAATAATAATGATAATAACGATAATGACAATGATAACGAAAACAACATTGGCAAAAATAATTATAACAATAATCATGTTAACAATGACAATAACGACGATAACAATAAAAAGATATAATAATTACAATGATAATGAAAATATAAATTTGATAATCATAACAAAACAATATTACCAATATCATCACTACCACTACTACTACTAAAGATTAGATAGTATTCAAATAACGTACATAGTAAATAGACTACAAGATCAAATTAATGAACCCATTAACATCAAAGATCAATAACACTCCTGACCTGAATACCAGACTGTCATATGCAAAATACTCAATATAAAAGCATCTACAAGCATTAAGACTATACAGTAGTACTATAAGTGCTTTGGATACGTATGAATAGCTAAGACTTTTCCTAGTTAATAGCTAAGAATCTTTCTATTTTCTACCCCTAGTTGATTCCTTTTGTGAATCTGTCCCTGATTAGTAATGGATATCAGACGTCCCTTGGAGCTACTGAGAGCTCCTGAGAACTCCTTGAGATTCGCTGAGTTTTGCTTGAGTGCTTGATATAACCTCTTTGAGTGTCCCTTGGTTATAAGGTTTCCCTAGCCCTGAATGTTTCTAAAAAAAAACAAAAAAACTGATTATCATCCTAGATGCTTATTGCCTCGACATGTCCCTGGAGAAAAACAATGCCCCTGGCCCCTGAAGTCCTCTTGAATGCCCCTTTTTCACAGAGTGCCACCTGCCCCTAAGCACCTCTCGAGTGCCAAGAACGTCCCCACCTCGCCCCTTAAAATGCCCCTGAGAACCTTCTTAGTAGCCCTTGACCCCCCCTTCCCCTCCCCCTCCCCCCTGAGAAAACCCCCAAGTGCCCCCTGCCCCTCAAATGCTCCTGGGTTCCACTGAATGTGCAGGTTCGTGATTCAGCGGTACTCCACGCCGTTGTTGGAAGGAGGAAGCAGCCTGTTAAACAGAGTAATATATCGCCAAGGTAATGAACGAGTCAGTGTAGGCCGGGGAGAGGGGAGGGGGGAGGGGGGAGGGGGGAGGGAGGAGGGGGGAGGGGGTTGAGGTGGGGAGGCGCTGACCTGGTTGTGTCGCTGCTCATTTTTTTTTTTTTTTTTGAGAGGGTGGGGTGGGGTGGGGTGAGGTGGGGTGGGGTAGGGTGATAAGAGGTGGTAGGGAGGGATGGGTAGAGAGGGAGGGATTGAGGGAGGGAGGGAGGGAGGGAGGGAGGGAGGGAGGGAGGGAGGGAGGGAGGGAGGAAGGAAGGGAGGAAGGTAGAGGGAAAAAGATAGGTTGGAGGGATGGGGAAGAAGAGAAAATAGAAGTGCAGTGTGGGGATGAGAAAGGAGGGAGAGAGTGGCGGAGTGTAAATATAAGGGGAGGTGAGAGAAGAGCAGAGAAGGGGGGAGGGTATTAGGAGTTTATGAGTGGATGGGGAAGGGGAAATAAGATAAAAGAACGGGAGAGGACGAGGAGAAAAAAGGAGGAAGAAAAGTGTGGCGTTTGAAAGACTAAAGACTTTGAAAGAAACACAAAGAAAAAAAAGAGAAGAGTGTTGTCAAAAAGAGCTCTCAAACATTCACACATAAACACATTAATACCTACACATCAATATCAATTTTCACAATCACACATATCTACACAAACATCCACACCCAAACATATAAAAACACACACATCTACACACCCCGCCATGCCTACATAAACCACATGAATATGCCCACACGCACGAACGACAGGCACGCGTTAGCATTTCTTATGACACGTGCCACTTTCCAGACGCGCGTGTTGGGAGGACAGGAGGGCGCGGGAGTGTGGGCGTGTGGGCGTGTGGGCGTGTGTGCTTCTTCGAGGGAAGGGAAAGAATGTGGGTTGTGTATGATTGTGGATTTGGTACTATTCTGATTGATATTAAGAATGTATATGTGGATTTCTATGCAAGTATATGCAGATATATATAATCATATGTACATAAGCTTACGTATGAAGATACTACAAATATACCTGTAGGTACATGTACATACACGTGCTCTCTCTCTCTCTCTCACACACACACACACACACACACACACACACACACACACACGTATATGTTTACGCATTATCATCTATTCTATGTATGTGCATGTGTACATATGCTCATATGAATAAACACACAATTTGCATTATTTTACGACATATACATATACAGATACATACAGACTTACATCGATTATATGACTACTGATATGCAGTCTGTATATATATGCACAGAGGTAAGAAAAACACGCTAAAATATATGGACGAATACAGAGAGATAGATAGATAGATAGATAGACAGATAGATAGATAGATAGAGAGAGAGACTGACTTACACAGAGACACAGATACAGACAGTGCGTGAACCGAGAGAGAGAGAGAGAGAGAGAGGGGGGGAGAGAGAGAGAGAGAGAGAGAGAGAGAGAGAGAGAGAGAGAGAGAGAGAGAGAGAGAGAGAGAGAGAGAGAGAGAGAGAGAGAGAGAGAGAGAGAGAGAGAGAGAGAGAGAGAGAGAGAGAGAGAGAGAGAGAGAGAGAGAGAGAGAGAGAGAAATAGAAAGAGAGATAGAGATAGACAGATAGATAGATAGAGAGAAATAGAAAGGGAGAGATAGAAAGAGAAAAAGAGATATAGAAATAGAGAGAGATAGATAGACAGATATAGAGATAGATAGATAGATAGATAGAGAGAGAGAGAGAGAAAGAGAGATATAGAAATAGAGAGAGATAGATAGATAGATATAGAGATAGATAGATATATATATAGAGAGAGAGAGAGTGAGAGAGTCACATAGACATACAGACATACCTCTACCCTTATTTTCTCTTCCTCCTTCTCCCTTCTCTCCTCCTCTTAATCTTCCTCCTCCACCTCCTCTTCCTTCCTCCTCCTCCTCCTC
>BOPN01000471.1:381930-384430 GCA_017312705.2 Penaeus japonicus
CTCTCTCCTTTGCAAACCGTGTGTGCATCTTAGTCCAAACTTTGCAGGCGAACCAACTAAACACATGCCTGGTACTTGGTGAGTGAGGTTCCGGTGCGTGAGGTTTAGATGGGGTTTGGGGGGTTGTTGGTGGGGATGGTGGGAGGGGTGGGGGTGGGTGTTGGGTGGGGGTGTTGGGTGGGGTGGGTGGGGGTGTTGGGTGGGGTGGGTGGGGGTGTTGGGGATTGGGTGTTGGGGTAAGTTGGGGGTGGTTGGGGATAGGGGGTTGAGGTGGGGGTTGTTGGGGTAGGTTGGGATTGAGGTAGGGGTGTTGGGGGTAGGTTGGGGGTGGTGGTTGAGGGGTGGTGGGGGTGGTGTTGGTAGTAATGGTGGTAGCATTGAAGGTGATGGTGGTAGTGGAGGTGGTGGTAATGGTGATGGTGGTGGCAATAATGGTGGTAGGGGGTAGCCATTTTGTGGCTGGTGATGATGGTGTATTTTGTGTTACTTTAGGAAAAGTTTTTTTTGGTGTATTTTGCTGTTATTTTCTAATCATTGATTTATCATTGCTATTCATTCAATATGTTTCCTTATTACTTGTACGCTTTGTTTTGTTACCTACTACTACTACTGCTACTACGATTACTACTACTATTACTACACACACACATACACATAAACATACACATAAACATACACATACACACGCACATACCCCCCCCCCCCCCACACACACCCGTCCCCAACCACCCCCACCCCCAACCCCTCCCCATCACACCCTCCTATATCCCCACCCCTCCCCCTCCGCCCCTCCCCCACCCCACCCACCCACCCACCCATACACACACGCACACATTACTCACACCTCTCCGTTTACTCAAGGAGTTTCAAAGTTGTTTACAAGCTCCTTTTACCTACGTCTTGCTCTCGCGTCTTAAAATATTCCCCTCGCATGAGAGGAAGATGCTATTAGACCTCCTTAAAGGGCAAGAGTTTTTTTTTTTTTTAGAATTCGTCGGTATTTCTCGGTGTGTGTGGTGTTTGTCTATGTTGATTAGGGATGTGTTGAGAGAGAGAGAGAGAGAGAGAGAGGAGAGAGGAAGGAGAGAGGAAGGAGAGAGGAGGGAGAGAGGAGAGGAGGAAGGAGAAAGGTGAGGGGTGGGTGGGGGAGTAGGGGTAGGGGTGGGGGGTTGAGGGGATTCAGAAGGGTGAGGGAGGTGAGGGGTTAGAGAGGATGGGTGGTGGGGGGTGGAAGGGGTGGAGGGAGGTGAGGGGTGGAGGGAGGTTGGGGTACATAGGGGAGGGGGGTTGGGTGATGTGTGTAATTATCAACTTGACGAAAGAGAATAAATCAGCTTGATTCAGTTCATAGAAAAGACTTTTTTTTTCAATAACTCGAGAATTCCATGAATAAACTATCATTCGATACCTACCTATAGTTAGTTCGTTCCCTTGCCAGATTTGGTATATGTGATCTTTCTCTCTTTCTCTCTCTTTTGCTCTCTCTCTCTCTCTCTCTCTCTCTCTCTCTCTCTCTCTCTCTCTCTCTCTCTCTCTCTCTCTCTCTCTCCTTCTTTCTCTCTATCTATATCTTCTTATATGCACGCACACACAGACTCACACACACACACACACACACACACACACACACACACACACACACACACACACACACACACACACACACAAACACACACACACACACAAACACACACACACACACACACACACACACACACACACACACACATATATATATAAAATATATATATATATATATATATATATATATGTATACATACATATATATATATATATATATATATATATATATATATATATATATATGTATATGTATGTACATATATATATATATATATATATATATATATATATATATATATATATATAAAATATAATACACACACACACAGTATATATATATACACTGTATACGTACAATGTTGTATAGATATATACACATTCACACACCAAAACACATACAAACAAATATGAACATATGTACTTATCTTCTGCTTAACTCCTACAGCCTGACCTCTCCTGACCTGATAAAAGAGACGGAAGGAGTCAGGTCAACTTGTGGTATGGTCTATGTCACAGAAGGAGGGTCAGCAAAACGGGGGGTGGGGGTGTAGGGAAGGAAGAAGATTTAGAGGAAGCTAGAGAGAGAGAGAGAGAGAGAGAGAGAGAGAGAGAGAGAGAGAGAGAGAGAGAGAGAGAGAGAGAGAGAGAGAGAGAGAGAGAGAGAGAGAGAGAGAGAGAGAGAGAGAGAGAGAGAGAGAGAGGGAATTAGAAAAGAAAACAGAAACAAAAGTAAAAAATAGCAATTTATTCATCCATCAACACACAAATAGATATATTTAAAGATAGATAATCAAACAACTAATTTACAAAAAAAAAAAAAATAAAACATTGATTTAATCTAACAAAGACACAAGACATCTCAATCATTACCAATTCCAGCTTGATTATCATGCGTATCATTATTGCACAAGTCATT
>BOPN01000471.1:424430-426930 GCA_017312705.2 Penaeus japonicus
CAATAATAAATAAGTAAATAAAAAATAACAATAATAAATAAGTAAATAAAAAAACAACAATAATAAATAAGTAAAAAAACCGAGATTTAAACAAAGACGTTGCCCCTTACAAAACATCAACAAAAACAACAACAACAACGACAAGGAGGAAAAAACGCCTAAAATATCATCGTCAATCCATGTGTAATGTTTATGTTGAAGGGAGGGGGGGGAAGGGGAAGGGGGAGGGGAATCTATCATCATGAAAATTATTGCTTAGTGAACATAGCAAAGAAGAGAGGACGAGTATATCACTTCCCCCCACCCCTACCCCACCCACTCACCCCTACCCCACCCATCCCTACCCCTACCCCACCCATCCCTACCCCTACCCCACCCACCCACCCCTACCCCGACCTCACCCACCCCTACCCCTACCCCACCCAGCCCTACCCCGACCCCACCCACCCTCCCCGCCCATCTACGAAAGTCTACTCTGGTCATATGCACTGATAGATGTTATTGTAGCCCCTGTGCTGAGTGTAGAATTTCTTACGCTTACAAAGTCTACAACGGAGATTTATGTCACTTGCTTAGAACGCCCGGGGTTTAGAAGCATAAGCTTGATAATGGTAGCAACAGGCGGTGGTGGTGTGGGGTGGTGGTGTGGGGTGGGGGTGGGGGTGGGGGTGGGGGTGGGGGTGGGGGTGGGGGTGGGGGTGGGGGTGTGGGGTGGGGGTGTGGGGTGGGGGTGGGGGTGGGGGTGGGGGTGTGGGGTGGGGGTGGGGGTGTGGGGTGGGGGTGGGGGTGGGGGGGGGGGGAAGAGGAGAATGCGGGTGATATACTAGAAATAAAGCAGCGATACAGAGAGATTGTTGATTATTAAACAGCGAAACAGAGGGATAATGGAGGAGAAGTAAAAAAAGAAACAGAAGAATGATAGAGAAGTAAGTGTAAAATGTAAACAAAATGAAGCTGAATTGATGCTGTACAATACATAGGTCGATAAGATGCCAGTTTGTACGTGTATGTGTACAAGTGTGTGTGAGAGTGTGTGAGTGTGTGTATGTATGTGTGTGTGTATGTGTGTATGCATGTGTGTGTGTGTGTGTGTATGTGTGTGTGTGTTTGTATGTGTCTGTATGCATACGTGTATTTGAGCGTGTAATAGCAACAGAGTAAGATACGGGTATACCACCCATTGATGAAAACCGAAATCACACACCACCCTGTCCAGCAATCCTTTCGCAGCCTCCAGTGTAGCTGCATCAGTTTAATCATTAATGAGAGACACTGAGGACGTGTCACCTCGTTCAGTATGGACTTGTCGACAGCGAGAGGTCGCCATAGTCGTCTTCGCCTCGTATGGTTGTCACGCCGCTGAAGCAATGGCTGCAATCCACTCAAGATAACTTCATTACGGCGGTTTATTGTTCCATAGACCCCAGTTAATCTGTCAACTGGACACTAGAGGGTGCGGGAGAAGGTGTGAGCCCGGGATTCCGCATGGGTGATGGTATTATTATGGGTAGTTGAAGGAGTGTAGTAGATAGAAGTTGTAGTAATAGTAGCAGTCGTAATCCGCTTTATGACTGCCTTAGATAATAATTCGTTGCAAGCAGTCTAATCGTGGCTTATTAAAAACAACAACTGCTGCTGCTACTACTACTGCTACTGCTACTACTACTTCTACTACTATTTCTTCTTCTTCTTCTACTACTACTACTACTACTTCTACTACTACTACTACTAAAACTACAACAACAACTACTACCACTACTACGACCACTAGTCTTTGTTGTTGCTGTTATTACTGGCCAACGATTGGGCTGCTCGTCACGGATTATCAGTTGAAGGCAGTTCAAAAGCGCCCACTTACCCGACCGTCTAGCGCAGTGACACCACGCTGATTACAGTCGCGCCCGCTGCCAACAGTACCCAGGCATAAGACCTTCTTTAAAAAGAAGTCGGCATCCCTCGCACCCAGATCGAGATGTCAGTCTTGATCCAGACGGCAGCGATATACGAGCCTTCAGACGGCGATAGTGCGCGGTCTCTTTATCTCGGGGCTTCAGGGGAGCTGCGGGCGGCGCGGGGTACTGGCCGAAGGGTTGCTGCGTTTCTTAGGAAAAATATGAATAAAGAAAAGATTAGTGTTGTAGTTTTTTTCACGGTCATCGAATCTCGGGGTAAAACAGGCTTGAATGTATTAAACATATACTAAAACACATAAAAATCGCCTGAAATATCCTGAGCGACTTCTAAAAACATGTATTGTTGCTAAATAACTTCTATATTAACAATTTACAGAGAAAGTGCTCTGAATGAAAATTGTCACATGATTTTATTTCTATCAATTATATGTACAATTTTCCTTGTATAACTGCAATAGCAAACTAAGCTACAAAAACAACACGTCTCATCATTTTGGAAGAACACTAAACTTCACCATGTTGAAAGAAGAGTGAACTCCATCACGCATCAAAACAGTGAACTTCAGTGTGTTTATCTGCAGGATGAA
>BOPN01000471.1:434430-439430 GCA_017312705.2 Penaeus japonicus
ATGATAATTATCATATTGATTAATGAGGTTGAGGTACCGCTGAGGAATGCAATGATCACTCTGTTGATCTCAAATAACTCACCGGAAGTCGCGCATAGGGGCATGAAAGAGGGGAGAGGGGGAGAAGGGAAGAGGGGTGGGGGGGGGTCGTAGCAGGGATGTGTTGAAATGATCGTGTTTGTGAACATGGGATTTCGTTTAAGGAATTCGCTCGTACGTGTATGTGTGAGTGTTTGTGTGCGTGCGTTTGTATGTGTATGTGTGTTTGTGTGTGTGTTATGGGGGGAGGGGATGTATGTGTGTATGTGTGTGAGTGTGTTTAAACAAAGTCTATTTATTTATCTGTCTATCTGTATGTATGCCTGTCAATTCATCTATCCAGGTATCTATCACACACACACACACACACACACACACACACACACACACACACACATACACACAGACAGACACACACACACACACACACACACACACACACACACACACACACACACACACACACACACACACACACACACACACACACACACACACACACACACACACACACACAACCACACCCACACACACACACACACACACACACACACACACACACACATATATATATATATATATATATATATATATATATATATATATATATATATATGTATGTATATATATATATATATATATATATATATTATATATATATACATATATATATATATATATATATATATATATATATATATATATATATATATATATATATATATATATATTATATGCCACATCCTCCCTCTTCCTTTCTCGGTGTACTAAGATGAAGAGAAATAACAAGAAAAGCATCTTTTAAAGCTCCCAAAAGGTCGAAGGTCAAGCACTCTTGCACTCGGCGGTCTTGGCAGCTTGACCCCCCGTGACCCCCCTCATACCCCCTTGCTTCATTCTCCTCCTTTGCCTCCTCTCTCTTCTTCTGCTTCTCTTCCTTGGTTTTTGCTTCTCCAAACCTTACCATTTTTATTTTTCCTCTCTCCTCCCTTTTTCTTCTTTTTCCTTCCTATTTCCCTCCTATTTTTCCTCCTTTTGCTCTCCCTCCTTCCCCTTCCCTCTTCTTCCTCACTTCTCCCCTCCCCACCTTCTTCCTTTTTCCTCTCCGCTCCCTCCCTTTCTCCTTCCATCCTCTTCTTCCTTCTTTTATTTATTCCACCCCTCTTCTTCCTCATTTTCTCCTGTCCCCTTCTCTCCTCATTTTTCTCACTTTCCCCACCTCATCTCCTTTTCCTCACATTTTCGGAATCCACCTGGATTCCATCTTCAGGTCTGAGAAGGAGGGAAAAAGAATTTAAGAGGGTAAAGGGGGGGAAGCAACGCAGTATAAGAAAGCCAAGTGAGGACAGGTGAACGGAAACGGAAAGAGAGAAGAGAGAGAGAGAGAGAGAGAGAGAGAGAGAGAGAGAGAGAGAGAGAGAGAGAGAGAGAGAGAGAGAGAGAGAGAGAGAGAGAGAGAGAGAGAGAGAGAGAGAGAGAGAGAGAGAGAGAGAGGGAGAGAGAGAGAGAGAGAGAGAGAGAGAGAGAGAGAGAGAGAGAGAGAGAGAGAGGGAGAGAGAGAGGGAGAGAGAGAGAGAGAAAGGAAGGTGAAAGACACAAAACAACCCAACGGATAAGAAAAAAAAATCAGTTCACAAAAAAAAAAAAAAATCATACCAACAACCCAAAAGACCCTAATTAAGAGCCGACATAAGAAAAAGGCCAAAATAGCCGAGAACGAGAGGGACGCGCTCAGCCAATCCGAGACAGCGCACCCGTCTGCCAATCACAGATAATTGATGATGGACAAGCTCGTTAATTTTGAAAATTGATTTGCGAAAGATCTGCAAGATTGAGATATGTTAAGTTGAAAGAGGATTGAGGGTGGGAAGGCGTTGGGGGGGTCGGGGTGGGGTGGGGTGGGTGGGTGGGAAAGAGGAGATGGAGGAGGGGGAGGGGGTAGATGGGAATGAGGAGGGGAGGGAGGGAGGGAGGAAGAGAAGCAAGGGGGGAGAGGGAGGGGGTAGATGGGAATGAGTAGGGGAGGGAGGGAGGGAGGGAGGAAGAAGGGGGAAGAGAAGTAAGGGGGGGAAGAGGAATGAGATGGAGGGGGAATGGAAGACGAAGGGGAATGGGGAGTAAGAGAGGAGATGGAGGGGGAAAGGAAGGGGAAAGGGGATAGAAAGAGAGGAGATGGAGGGCGGAAGGGAAGGGGAAGAGGGATGAGAGGTAAAGACGAGGTGGAGGGGGAAAAGAAGCAAGGAGGGGAGAGGGTAAAGGGGGGAGATTGAAAAGGGGGATTGAGAAGGGAAGAGGAAAGGAAGGGTGAGAGAAAAGCAAGGAAGAAAAAAAGGAGAAGGAATCGAGGGTTAAGGGGAGGGGAGAGAGAGAGAGAGGAAGGAGAACAATATTTCCTATCCCGCGAGGTAATCGGCGGAGGATGTAAGAGAGAGGATAATATCAGATAGATAGATAGATATATAGATAGATAGATAGATAAATAGATAGATATATAGATAGATAGTTAATTAGATAGAGAGATATAAATAGAGAGATATAGATAGATAGATGGATAAATCAACAGATAGATAGTTAGTTAGATAGAGAGATATAGATAGATAGATAGATAGATAAGATAGATAGATAAATAGAAAAACAGAGAGAGAGAGGGAGAGAGGAAGGGATGGAGGGAGAGAGAGGGAGAGAGAGGGAAGGAAGGAGGGGAGGCAGATTACTGCATACTTATTACAAGCCACTGCGCGTCGCTTGGCGTTTTTACATACTTCAGACGACTTACAACATGGAAATTTGCATGTAATGTAACATAAAGACATTTTGTGTTTGGAGTTACGTTGGTCGCTAAAAGGAGAGAGAGAGAGAGAGAGAAAGAGAGAGAGAGAGAGAGAGAGAGAGAGAGAGAGAGAGAGAGAGAGAGAGAGAGAGAGAGAGAGAGAGAGAGAGAGAGAAACAGGCAGACAGAGAGATGTAGAGAGAGTGAAGGGGAGAGAGAAAGAGAAATAAAGTGAAAGAGAGAAATAAAGAGAGAGAGAGGGGGGGGGGTAGAGAGTGAGAGAACAATAAAAAAAATCAGAATGAAAAAAATCCACTTACACACAGATATTACCTGTAAATAAACCCACACAGTTTGTTTGTTTTTCAAAATTCCCACATATAAAGACACGTTTCTCATAAACGAAAGTGCGAAAGTAGACAAACATGACTGGCAGCTGACCGACAAAGCGATATGACAAAGGGTACCGAAATTCGTCAGCCAATCAGCACGCTCGGAATTATGTCAACTGCCAATAGCTATACACCTTATATAAGCTCGATTATGAGAAGCCAATCACCTGGGTACACGTCAGAAGAATCATAACCAATCACAAAAGCCGATAGGATAAGGAAGGATTTAGGAGAGCCAATAGCAGACTTTGTACCAAAAGGGTATTGGAAAGAGGGCCTGGACAACTTCGTACTGTGTATATTTTTTAGATATCAATAGAGATTTTTTTATGTTTATAATACTACGAGTGTAACTATATGCAGTTTGTTTGACATTAGTGAAAGTGTAGAAATTGAGAATCTGAACTGATGATAAAACGATTAGACGAAAGTATTTGGGTAATGCAATTTCATTCAAATGGATGTATATAATTCAAAATCAAATCTCTCTCTCTCTCTCTCTCTCTCTCTCTCTCTCTCTCTCTCTCTCTCTCTCTCTCTCTCAGATAGGTAATTAAATAAATAATAAACCTTGCAGGTCAACATGCTGTGAATCTGGATTGCAAATGTAATGAGCAAAGACATTAAACAGTTGAAAATGATTAATATTACCTGAACCTAAACAAAAGATAATAATATATACATTTATAAATATGTATGTATATATATATGTATATATGTATATATATGTATATATATATATATATATATATATATATATATATATATATATATATATATATATATATATATATATATATATATATATATTCTCTCTCTCTCTCTCTCTCTCTCTCTCTCTCTCTCTCTCTCTCTCTCTCTCTCTCTCTCTCTCTCTCTCTCTCTCTCTCTCTCTCTCTCTCACTCACTCACTCACTCACTCTCTCTCTCTCTCTCTCTCGTACTCTCCCATCATTGAGATACATCATCCTCTTCCCCCCCTCTCCCCCCATACATACCACCCCCCTCCCCCTCCACCCCCCTCCACGCACAAGACCCGCTCCCCTCGCCTCCAAAAAAATGACACGGTCACGCGCCCGCAGTTCTCGTCGCTCGTCGTTCGTCAAGTCACGCCCTGCCTCGTCATCGTGGGCTGTCCGACGCCACGAAGGTGTTAGGAAGTGGGGAGAAGAAATTCAAGTGGGAGGAGGGAGGGGGTTAAGGGTGGGAGGAGAGGAGATTCAAGGTGAGGAGGGAGGAGGGGGAGTTAAGATGGGGGAGGAGGGAGGGTAAGGGTGGGAGGGAGAGGGGGTAAAGGGTGGGAGAGGGGGAGTTAAGGGTGGAGAGGGAGGTAAAGGGTGGGAGAGGGGGGTTTAAGGGTGGGAGAGAGGGAGTTAAGGGTGGGAGAGGGAGGTAAAGGGTGGGAGAGAGGGAGTTAAGGGTGGAAGAGGGAGGTAAAGGGTCGGAGAGGGGGGTTTAAGGGTGGGAGGAGGGAGGGTGTGAGTTAATTTCGCTGCTCCTACTAGAACTCTAACTTTCTGTCTGGCTGTGTCTCTTTATTCTCTCTCTCTCTCTCTCTCTCTCTCTCTCTCTCCCTCTCTCTCTCTCTCTCTTTCTCTCCTTCGAATTCTCTCCCCTCGACAAGATTTTCTCCCACCCTCCTTCTCCATATGAATCTCTCTCCCTTCTAGCTATTCCCCTCCCTCCCTCCCTTTAGGTTCCCCCCTCCCCCTCTACCGGATTCACCCTACCCCTTTGGCAACTCCCATAGGCCCCCCTACCTTACGCCCCCCCCCTCCCCTCCCCTCATCTACCGACAA
>BOPN01000471.1:468518-476018 GCA_017312705.2 Penaeus japonicus
ACACAAACACACGCCCACAAACGCCCTCACACCAGCATCCCACACACGAGTAGCCGCATCCCAAGCAAGTGACATATATCAGAAGAGAGCGAACCGCGACAGGTAAGAAAAACGGTTCATTGGTTCACAAAATCTTTCCTTTAAAATTCTTACAAATTCTGTGAGCGGATGGTGAAAGTTTTCTCAATCTCTCTTGCTATTTTTTTCTCCCTCCACCCCCTCTCTCTCTCTCTTTCTCTCTCTCACTCTCTCTCTCTATCTCTCTCTCTCTCTTTCACACACACACACACACACACACACACACACACACACACACACACACACACACACACACACACACACACACACACACACACACACGGGCTGCGCTCCGGCCAGATGTTCTGATTCCCGAGGGCCGAGGTCCGTGATCGCTTGCTGCCGCATCCGGTGGCGGCGGCGGCGGCGGCGAAGGCGCTGGCAGGTGGAGGGCGGGGGGTGGGGGGGGGGGTGGAAGGTGGTGGAGGTGGTAGTATAAGGTGGTGGGGGTGGGGGTGGAAGGTGGTGGAGGTGGTAGTATAAGGTGGTGGGGGTGGGGGTGGAAGGTGGTAGGAGTGGGGGTGGATGTGAAAGGTGGTGGGGGTTGAGGTGGACGTGGTGGTGGAAGTGGTGTTGGTAGGAGGAGGTTGGGGGTGGGGGTGGAAATGGTGTTTGCAGGTGGTAGAGATGGGGATGAAAGCGCTGTTTGCAGATAATGGATATGGTGGCAGATGGTGGGGGTGGGACTGGTGGTGGAAGTGGTGGAGGCAGGAGGTGGAAGTGGTGGGAGAATTTCGAGGTTGAGAGGAAGCAGTGAGGAAGGAAGAGAGGAAGTGTTGGTTTTATTGCTAGTGTTGTTGTTTGTGCTCTCTACTTTGTGTTTGTGACGGCTTTCTCCTCTCTTTTCCCCATCTCTCTGCCTCTGTCTCTCTTTCTCACTCTCTCTATCTCTCTCACTCTCTCTCTCCTTCCCTCCCTCCCTCCCTCCCTTCCCCTTTCCCTCCCTCCCTCCCTCCCTCCCCTTCGCCCCCTCTCTCATTCCTTCGGCCCATAAAGGTGTTCGTGCGTACGTACAGTTACCCGTGGTCACATTTCCTGTTGTAACTAAAATATTAGACGGACGCTCCGACTAACGACTGTTATTACGTGTAAACAAGGTAGGCCTATAAGAGGGTGGCAAGGAGGCCTATCTAATGTTGAAGGTGTGATACGTCTAACACAGTGTGATTATCTCACCTATAATAGACCCCCTCACCCTTTTTTATTGCTTGTTTGGCCTTTCTCCCATTCTTTCACTTACTTGGTTGATTACTCGTCCGCGCATTCCTGGATGTGTGTGCGTCGGTCTGTGTCCGTTTATTTTTGTCTTCTTTTGTATTTATGTTTGTGTTTCTGTTTGTCTCTCTGTGCCTGGCTACCTATCTGTCTAGATCTGTCGATTCCGTTATCTCTCTAAATTGAGCTTTCTTATCAAATATGTCTTTCTGTCTATATCTGTCTTTCTGTCAGTTCATGTCCACGTCTGTCATTCTTGGTTTCCCTTACCTTCACCAACTCCCCATTCCCCCCCCCCCCCCTCCCTTACTCTTTCCCACCGTAGCGCGATCGTGACTTTTTGGCGGGAAGACGCGCATGAATGGGCTCGTACTATGGACTTCCGGCCGTGACGTCATAATGTGTGTGTGCGACAGAAGGGTTGAAAACGATACTTAAGAATGAGGGGGAGGGTAGGGAGGAATGCTGGGGGGGAGGGTTGGAATCTTGAAGGAAGTAACCTCGAGTGCTGAAGAAAAAAATTATGGGTTAAGAGAAATGAGCGATAGACAGATAAATATATAGACAAATGGACAAACGGAAGGAAAATGTTAAGGAGAGATTAAAGAGACAGATAACCAGACACGGAAACAGGGGTGTGTGTGTGTGGGGGGGGGGGGGGCAGAAAAAGCAAATAAAATGGGGAAAAACTTGTACAGGAAGTTCAAGTACAAAAATAACAAGGTAAAAGAGTACGGTTCAAAAAGGTAACATGAAATGTGAGAGAAAGAGAGAGAGAGAGAGAGAGAGAGAGAGAGAGAGAGAGAGAGAGAGAGAGAGAGAGAGAGAGAGAGAGAGAGAGGAGAGTGAGAGGAGAGAGAGAGAGGAGAGTGAGAGGAGAGAGAGAGAGAGAGAGAGAGAGAGAGAGAGAGAGAGAGAGAGAGAGAGAGAGAGAGAGAGAGAGAGAGAGAGAGAGAGAGAGAGAGAGAGAGAGAGAGAGAGAGAGAGAGAGAGAGAGAGAGAGAGAGAGAGAGAGAGAGAGAGAGAGAGAGAGAGAGAGAGAGAGAGAGAGAGAGAGAGAGAGAGAGAGAGAGAGAGAGAGGAGAGAGAGAGAGAGAGAGAGAGAGAGAGAGAGAGAGAGAGAGAGAGAGAGAGAGAGAGAGAGAAAGACCGAGATAGAGAAAGAGAGGAAAATAAAGCTAAAGATAGTGCGGAAGAGGCGAATAATGAACAGAAGGAGCAGGTGGAGAGGAAGAAAGAAGAAGCATAGTATTAAGGAAAGCGTGAAAGGGGAAGGGGAGAAGAGCGAGAGAGGGGAAGGGGGGAAGGAGAGAGGGGAAGGGGGAGGAGAGCGAGAGAGAGGAAGGGGGAGGGGAGAGGAGAAGCAGACGGGAAGAGGGAGGGGAAGGAAGAGGGGGGGGGGGTTAGTAACATTCTTAACATGGCGACCAAGAACACCTGACGCTTCGGACACGAGATTCGCTCTTGCGTTGCAAATGAGTGAGTTACGGGCGCACCTGCCGCACAGACGCCGTGCGCGCGCGCGCCCCTCGTACATCGTCTACGCATCTCTATGTACGCCTATTACGCCGATCGGCATGGGGTGCGTGGACGGATGTGGGTAGGTAGGGTTAATATTCAAGGGTGTGTATGCACATACACTCACATACGCACACACACACACACACACACACACACACACACACACACACACACACACACACACACACACACATATATATATATATATATATATATATATATATATATATATATATATATATAAAGATAGAGAAAAAGTGAGATATAACATTTTTTTTATTCAAATTAATCGAAACGTTTATACCAAAAGCAAATTTAAATGCAAAGCACAAATATAAAAATCACTTATGATGAGACGAAAGATCCCAATAAAACATCTTAAGATTAAGCCTTTCATTTTCGTTTTGTTTTTGATAAAAAAAGGATGCTTGATTATAGTAATTCCTAATAGGATTAATTAGATAAAGAAAATTAATTGAGAGATTAGGCCTCGTTTCTTCTCTAATGATTTATATACTTGTTTAATCAGTCATTCATTATCTTTTTTTTTCTTCTTCTCCTTTTTCTTCTCCTTTGTCATATTTCTCCCTTTAATTCGCGCATATTCTGAATAGTAATCCCCTCCCCCTCCCCCCTTGCTCCCCCTCCCTACCTATTTTCCCCGGAAACGAAATAACTTTCTCCTTTATGGAGCTCCCCCCTCCCCCCTCCTACACCCCACCCCTTCTATCCCTACCCCCAACTCCCCAATTCATTTAGTCGGTGTAAGTGATTAATAAGTGCTAATTACCGTGTCTTAATGAAGTGATTAGATGGGGTTCTGATGCACAGATCGCGTGAAATTGACATTTGTGGAGGTATGCTCCTGTGCGTTTAGCTGCTTGTTTAGCAAGTCGAGGGGAAAATTGGAGAGCAAGAGAGAGAGAGAGAGAGAGAGAGAGAGAGAGAGAGAGAGAGAGAGAGAGAGAGAGAGAGAGAGAGAGAGAGAGAGAGAGAGAGAGAGAGAGAGAGAGAGAGAGAGAGAGAGAGAGATAGAGAGAGAGAGAGAGAGAGAGAGAGAGAGAGAGAGAGAGAGAGAGAGAGAGAGAGATGGAAAGAGAGAAGTTGAAAGAGGGAGAGGGGAGAGAGAAGTTAAAAGAGGGAGAGGGGAGAGCGAAGCAGTGAGTGAGTGAGAGAGACACAGAGAGAGAGATGGAAAGAGAGAAGTTGAAAGAGGGAGAGGGGAGAGAAAGGGAGAGAGTGAGAGAGAGAAAGAGAGAGAGATGGAAAGAGAGAGAGAGAGAGAGAGAGAGAGAGAGAGAGAGAGAGAGAGAGAGAGAGAGAGAGAGAGAGAGAGAGAGAGAGAGAGAGAGAGAGAGAGAGAGAGAGAGAGAGAGATTGATATATAGATATAGATAGATAGATAGATAGATAGAGAGAGAGAGAGAGAGAGAGAGAGAGAGAGAGAGAGAGAGAGAGAGAGAGAGAGAGAGAGAGAGAGAGAGAGAGAGAGAGAGAGAGAGAGAGAGAGAGAGAGAGAGAGAGATTGATATATAGATATAGATAGATAGATATAGATAGATAGATATTGATAGATAGATAGATAGATAGAGAGAGAGAGAGAGAGAGAGAGAGAGAGAGAGAGAGAGAGAGAGAGAGAGAGAGAGAGAGAGAGAGAGAGAGAGAGAGAGAGAGAGAGAGAGAGAGAGAGAGAGAGAGAGAGAGATTGGTATATAGATATAGATAGATAGATATAGATAGATAGATATAGATAGATAGATATTGATAGATAGATAGATAGATAGATAGAGAGAGAGAGAGATAGAGAGAGAGAGAGAGAGAGAGAGAGAGAGAGAGAGAGAGAGAGAGAGAGAGAGAGAGAGAGAGAGAGAGAGAGAGAGAGAGAGAGAGAGAGAGAGAGAGAGAGAGAGAGAGAGAGAAAGACTGACAGACAGAAAGACAGACTGACAGAGAGCGACCAAGAGTGAGAACAAGAACTCGGGATCAATATTTAGAGGACATCTTCAAAATATATTTTCAAGCGACATATCTAAATTCAAAACAAAATTTAAAAAAAGACACATTCAAAGGACATTTTAAAAAGACACACTCAAAGGACAATAAAAAGAAAAACATATTGAAATTCAGAAGACATTTTCACAAGACATTTTCAAAAGACGCGGCAAGACAAAACTCGAGTTACGAAATTTCCCAGACTTTGAGTAGTGGCGCCTGCGTTCGGTTGCGTTGGGAGTTCATTGCCCTACTAAACCCACAGCACACGCACACGCACATACAAACTCACACACACATACGAGTCACACACGCACATAAGTGGAAGCACGTGCATGCACTTTCTTACAGATTCACGCGGATATGATATATCTGCGTGAATTTGTATGATATTCGTGCAAAATGCATCACACACACGCACAAACACATACATACTTACACATACACATACCCCCCCCCCCCCCTCCCTCCACACACACACATTCACACACACACACACACATGTATACATACGTACAACCAGGTCATTCACATACACACACACACTAATTCCCTCGTACACACATACACACACACACAAACGTCCACGCACACATATATCCACACAAAAAATACAGTAAACACACAGCCACTCACACATAAACACAATTGCTACTTTGCAAGAAATAACAATTACGGTTGACCTGCAATAATTATGGGACGGAGAAGAACAAGTGTCCAAGGGAAAGAACTGATAAAGGTAAAGAGGAGGAGAAGAGGGGAATGAGAAGAGAGGAAGTAGAAGGGAAGGAGATGAGGTAAAGGTGAGGACGAGAAGAAGATAAAGAAGAAAAGGGGAAGGATAAGAAGTGGGGGAAAAAAGGGTAGGGAGAAGAAGAAAAGAAGAAGAACGGAGGGAGAAGAGAGGAAGGAAAAGAGAAGAATCGTAAGGAGAGGAGGGGAGGGAAAAGAAAGGAAGGAAGAGAGGGGAGGGAGAAGAGGGGAAAGGAAAAAGGGAAGGGGAAGAGGAGAGGGAGAAGAGAGGAAGGAAAAGAAATGGATAAGAAGCGGAAGAGGGGAAGGCGAAGAAGGGCAAGGGAAGCGGGGAGGGAATTAAGAGGAAGAAGAAGAATGGAAGAAGAGGAGGAGAGAGAGATGATAAGAAGAAGAGGAGAGAGAGAAGATGTTAAGAAGAAGAGACGAAGAGGATGGGGAATAGAAAGAGAAGGGGATAAGGGGAAGAGGTGTGGGAGAAGAAGGAAAGAACAAGAGAGAAAGAAGAAGATGAAGGAGAAAAGGAGAGGGAGAGGAGAGGGAGGAGAAGAGGAAAGGGAGGAAAGAGGAGAGAAAAGAAAGGAAGGGAAAGGAGGGGGTAGGAGGGGAAGAGAAGATAAACATATTTCTATACTACTTGTTCACGAACGGAGAAAGGATGTGCTTGTCATCGCAAACAAACAGACTATCAAAGTCAATTGCTTGTTCCGGCAGTTTGGATTAAACAAGAATGCAATTCCTTCCGGAGAGAGAGAGAGAGAGAGAGAGAGAGAGAGAGAGAGAGAGAGAGAGAGAGAGAGAGAGAGAGAGAGAGAGAGAGAGAGAGAGAGAGAGAGAGAGAGAGAGAGAGAGAGAGAGAGAGAGAGAGAGAGAGAGAGAGAGAATTTTAGGGGGTTGGTCTGTCTGTGGGGTTGATGAATATTGAAATGTGTATATCTGTTCATATATATACATACATACAGACACACACACACGCACACACACACACACACACATATGTATATATATATATATATATATATATATATATATATATATATATATATATATATATATATATACATTTCAATATACATCAGACCCACAGATCATCCCCTTAGAATACCCAAAACCCTCCCCCCACTAAAAATAATAATAACAATAATAATGATAATAATAGTAATAATAATAATAATAATAATAATAATAATAATAATAATAATAATAAATCAAATGAAAATACAACCCCCAACCCCAAACCCCGCCCCCCCCCCCAAAAAAAAAATAAAAATAGAAAAAAAAAAAGAGGAGGATCAGTTTGTGGTTTGATCCCGGTCATGGCTCCGACCCGACACTTCCGGCGCGCTTCAAATTGGACGGAACCAGCGGCGGCGGTGGATGTGGTGGGAACGGAGCGGAGCGGAGCCGACCGACGCGGAGCCGAGGCTGAGCCGACACGACGAGCAGAGAACGCGAGAGAGAGAGTGAGAGAGAGAGAGAGAGAGAGAGAGAGAGAGAGAGGTGAGTGGTAAGTGAGCGGTAAGTGACGGCAGCTCTCGGACCGGAAGGCACGACTGGTTGTGGGAGGTCCTGTGCCCTCTCTCGCTCGCTCTCGCTCTTTCTTTCTCTCTCTCTCTCTCTCTCTCTCTCTCTCTCTCTCTCTCTCTCTCTCTCTCTCTCTCTCTCTCTCTCTCTCTCTCTCTCTCTCTCTCTGGCTCTCTCTCTCTCTCTCGCTCTCTCTCTCTCTCTCTCTCTCTCTCTCTCTCTCTCTCTCTCTCTCTCTCTCTCTCTCTCTCTCTCTCTCTCTCTCTCTCTCTCTCTCTCTCTTTCTCTCTCTCGTTCTCTCTCTCTCTCTCTCTCTCTCTCTCTCTCTCTCTCTCTCTCTCTCTCTCTCTCTCTCTCTCTCTCTCTCTCTCTCTCTCTCTCTCTCTCTCTCTTCCCCCCCTTCTCTCTCTCTCTCTC
>BOPN01000472.1:10000-12500 GCA_017312705.2 Penaeus japonicus
CTGACTGGAGTCCATTACCGGCCCGAGTTCATTAGCCAGGTTGAAGGTCAGCTAGGGTCGCTCTCGAGAAAAGTAATCCCAGAAAATCCTCTAAGATCCTCTCCTCTTGTCATTCTTCCCTCACCCCCACCTCCCCCTCCTCCTGCGGATTAGCAGCCGAAAGCTAAACTCTTCTAAATGCTTTCGATCCGCGGAGACGGAACCGCGATACGTCCGAGGTCGAGCGACAGTGGACGGGCAAGACGAGACGCCGTTTGCGAGGAATCGGTGAGGCGATAAGGTCACGGGGACGCCCTTGTTATCGGGCTCCGAGGATGACTTCCCTGGCGCGATTCCGTCTTTGCTCTGAGACGGATTTATCTAGTCGGAATAAGCATGCGCTTCGTTAGAGGCCATACATTTTCCTGTGTATGTATAGTATATGTATATACATATTTAAAGTGTATGGATTAAATACATAGGCCTAGAAACCATACAGGTCTCCTAACCAACGACACGTACTCGCTCACCTTCACACATACGCTCGTAGTAATAAGGTGGCGGGATAATGGCCCGATTTGTTCCACCTGTCAAGTTGACATCTCTATCTACGGCCATACCTCTGAGGGGGGGAAGGGGGCGGAGGGTCGGCGGAGAGGAGGAAGAAGAGGGGGAGGAGACAGAGAAGGGGGTGAGGAGGTCCCAGGGGGAGGTGTAAGGCGGGAGCCGGAGGTCAGTGGGGGGGGGAGGGAGAAGAGGAAAGGGTGTTTCTGGAGGGGGAAAGGTCCCCTAGGGAGGGAGGGAGAGGTGGCGCAGGACCTGTCTTGAGGAGTGACACATTACCTGTCCGACCCAACTCGACTTTGTATACGTTGGTGTTTTCCTGCGCTCATTCATTCTAGAGTTATTCTCCTTATTTTTCCAGCATAAACATCCTCGCCTTTCTCACTAACATTTGTGGCTGACTTTAGAATATTCGATAACACGTTCGCCCGGATCTTAACGCTATAATCTGGAGGACATAAACACTTGATTTGCTAGACGCTCAGTGCAGATGATGGCAGATCACAAATGCGTTATTAGAATACTTACTCGGCTTTAAGAATATGAAAATCGCGAATTTCTGATTATGAAACTCATATTTTTACCCATTGGTAAAAATAAATTTTCTTATCATTTATAAGATATCACATCACCACGATAGAAAAAGTAATAGAAGTAGAAGTAGAAGTAGATGTAGTAGTAGTTGTTGTTGTTGTAGTCGCAGTGCTAGTGTTAGTAAGGATGTTAGTATTACTGTTTTTTCGTTTATTTTCTGTCTCATATTTTCGTCATATGTTATAATAGTGATAGTGCTGCGATAATGGTAGATATGTAACAGTGATTATGGTATCATTAACCATAATGGTTGGCAAAGCAGGGTCATATCAGGCAATACAAAGCTGATCATCTCTTCAATATAAATCTCTGCATGAGTTTGATGACATATTTTCCTTTTTCTCTCTCTTGCTTGTCTTCTTCATCTTGGTCTTCATATGTTTTTACCATTCTATTTCTCTTAACCGTTTGTACGTGTTTGTTAGTATAGCAGTTGAAGGTTTTCTTTACATTGATTCCTCAGTGTTATTCCGATTACTTCCATCTGTCAGTGTCTATCTGCTCCTTGCCTCTATTATCCCTTTACCCTTTCTCCCCCTTTCTCAGGCCCCGATCCGAGAGCCTTTGAGGCGCTCGCCCTCCAGCCTCGCCGTGACAAAGAACAAAGCAAGAAAAGCTACCAGCTACACCTCCCCTCCCTCTCCCCCTTCCCCCCTCCGCGTCCCTCCCCTGGGTGTCAGCGATACCTCTCAATGTTATTTTTAAAGCCGCGTCGGCCCTCGTTTACGGCCGGGCTCGCCTCGCTCTCCTTCGCGAGATATTAATTGGCGAGGCCTCGGGGTCGCCTTACGGCCGCGACCTGGTAATGACCCGCCGACCTGTCAGCGCCAGGGCTTCAAAGGCGCCGCCGCTGATAGAGTCATCAAACTGATTCCCGTCTATGCCCCCACTTCACCAAAGATGCTCTTCGCGCCAATAAGAATCGAGGGCAGGAAGGAGTAAGAGTTCTGATTGGTCGAGTGGACAGCGAGTGAAGGCCTCCGACTATGGCGTATGGCTGGCTGCTTGGCTACAAATAAAAGGATTAAGGCTATTACTCTGGATCAGGCCTGGAGCTCCCTAGCATTATCCTAATTTTCTACGTCTCTCCTTAAACCCATTCATTCTGTTTGTTATTATCGTAAACTCCTCGTCTTATCAAAGGATAGGGACTTAAGGGGGAAAGCGTATATAATGTTTTTTTTTGCGTTTGTACTTTATAGGTAGGGTATATGCCTCAATTTTCTTTAGTTGTACTTTAGGCATGATACTTTGTAATAGGATCGTTTTTTTACATTTTTGTGGGGTTTGCCTTGCTTTTATTCCACTATTTAATACATACATATATACTAACGAACACACACATACTAACGAACACGCACAA
>BOPN01000472.1:25000-37500 GCA_017312705.2 Penaeus japonicus
TAATTGGCCTCTTGCAAATCTTCGTGGTGACATTCCCACCACTTCTCTACTCCGTACATGGCCGGATTTAGGTTTCGGGGGTACTGAGGTAGGTGCAAAGGGGCCCTTCAACATAGAAATCAAATTATATGACAAAAAAAAAATGAATGATAAATTAACATGAATTGCACTCAATAAAATGTACAGCAATATACTAGTACAAATAAGAAAATAGATTGCTGGCAAATTAGTTTATATAGTCATTGCACTGGGATAAGTAAATATCTTGCATAATTTTTCCAGCCTGCAGCAGATCACTAAATTATCAAAGCACCAAAGTCTTCCTTTCTACACTTAGTATCTGCAAAATCTTAAACTCATCGAACCGTATCATCTTGAGGACAATGCTCTCGACCATCGTGCTTACATATGCTCTGAGGGCTACCCGGAAAGGAATCAGCAAGCCCTTGATCATGTTCTAAAACGGAGTGAGACATGACTTGAGTTTGGCAAAAGCTACGAAGTGGACAATTTCCTCAACAAACACACTACTGAAGTCATGAGGAAATGCATTAGGTCGACTGCCAAGTCGATTGTTACTTCAAGCCTGACGCAGTGTCTGTGTTCGAGGTCATCCCTGGACTGTCCTAAAAACCTTATGTGTAGCAGACGTAACGATCTGCCTCACTCTTAGGCGAAATGCAAAGGTCTTAATTATATATCTTTTACTCTACATTCTTGCATCATCATGGCATTATAGATCCATCTATAATTATGATTTATAAATGACAACTGACATTTTCCTCTGTGTAACTGTTCCCAATTGATAAAGTTAATTAAGGGGATGGGGAGCACCGCCCTGAAATAAGGAGGTACTCGGACACCCTATCTTTCTATTTTGTGATCCCTCCATGCATACTTTGTTCATTCTTGCCAACAATGTTGCTACATCTACAGGACACTTTGGCCACATCAACAGCTGCATGATCGGGTTGTTTAACTGGTACGAATTGCTCCTATCAAATGACTGTTATTGTTGTTAGTCATCATAACTTTCATCATTATTATCATTATCGTGTCATGCAACCAATAATGGTATGAATATAATTATCATTATCATTAATAGCATCATCATTATCATTTTCATTATGATAATCATCAATATATGGATTCTGATTATCATTACATTTACTAGTAATCAAGCTTTTCGTTGTTTTCTCTACTCTCATTTCTTTTATTATTATTAGTGTTTTTTGCTATCTTTACCATCATTAATGTTCTGAAATTTTCATTTTCGACATTATTTTGCTATTATCATTATTACTGATTTTATCACCTAGCATTATTATCACCTTTACAGTTCCAATTATTTATTCATATCACTTATAAGCATCATTGTTTTTGCTATTACCATTATCTATGTTCATCATTTATCATTCATCATTCTTTACTGGCTTTTATATCTATTTTCACCATCTATAATCAATATCATCTTTCCAATTCTTATTGTAATAATTTATAATTAATACTATAATTACAATTATTGTTGGTTATTTTTGTTATTATTACTATCATTGTTGCTGTTATTATTGCTATTATCACTGTTGCTGTTATTATTGCTAGTATCACTGTTACTGTTATCATTATTATTTATTATTATTACTATTAAGGTTAGTAGTAGTAGTTGGGAGAGGTATCATTTTTTTTCTTTCTTTCTTTCTCTTTTTTTTCTTTATCTTTATTATGATTACTTTCATGTTTGTCAGCATTACCTCTAATATTAATAAAGCTTGTGTTCACAATAATTTTGCTTCACAGGATCTCTGAACCACAATTTTGCTTTATCTTCTTTCCTGTCACTAAAGCCAAGGTTCCACTAGCATCTGACTCTGGAACCAGAGTTAAAGATTATCACCCTTATGGCCAGGCCTAAGTACAGTATAATTCTTTGCATAGATCTTGTTAATTTTTTGACAAGCAACAGGGATCTGCAGTTTATGATCATCTTTAAAAAATGTTAAACATCACTGTAGAGCTACGTCATCAAAAGCACTTTGAAGACAACCAAGACATAAAGCCAGAAAACCATAATTGTAATTTAACCAAAGCATGAGGCTGGTGTGGTGGCAGTTTAGGGAACAGAGATACCAACAGGGATTTTCCCTCACATCTCCACATATACAGCATAGGACAAATATTATTGCAAAGTGCAAATCTTACAGCATGTGCACTTAAACTTAGTCTTTTAATATATCAGCTATAAAGCTGAGACCGATTTTAATGCATTTATAACAACACTGATATAACATTTCATAAAATTATTCATTTTGGAGATACATAAAAACAATGTGATTGAGATTTTTATTGCATTATAGCTTAAAATAAAAGTGGACAGATGTTTCAAGAATTAACACATATATATAAATAAACTCACTTCCAGAAAAGAAAATGCTAGAGCTATCAATTTTTCTTTTGGCATTTCACTTTTAAAAATATATTTCCAAACACAAACTTGTCCAAGTCAAAAGTTGAGGATCTTCCTTAAATTCTTATCAGAATAAAATGTTTCTACAACTTATCCTCATCTAAATTCTGAAAAGCTTAAGATCTTAGTCTTGTACATATTTCATATATATATCTCTCTCTGGCAGCAGCCTCTTCACACACTCTAAAATATATCCTTTGTCATAAAAACTTATTTACATATAAATGCAATGTTTCACGATTAGCATTTCAAGCACGCAATGGCAGTGTTAAAACTAGGCACTATCCTCGTTTATTACAAAAACATGATGTAAGAAAAAATATAAAGCCTTTATTACCTATGAGTTGATCATTCCTGGAGGTTCACATAACTATTTTATTTCAAGCTTTGAAAATTCGAACTGATTGCTAAAAGAAAATGGAAACAGAATGTGTATTGCTATGTTTAAGATTACTCTTTCCTTTAAAAGGCACTTAGTGTTCAAAGGATTCAGCAAGACATATTCCGGACAATGGAGTTGGCTGCCTGGATGAGCCTCAGAAGCTGCCGGGGACCAGGGCTGACTTCACCCATAGCTTCATTTAGTGTCTGGCATCTAAAGAGATAATATTTCTGTTAGTAAATACCAGAAATGTTAAAATGTATGAACAAAATATAGATATGTCATGGTTCTTTTGATTAACAAAATATTTGGTAATCCAGTTCGTCATCAAAGTTTGTTATTTCCCTAAGAACCTAGAGCATACAGTTGAGGGAAATAATAAAAACATAAATAAATTTTTATATTACATTTAATCCCTGTTCTGAAACAAAAAAGAAGCTAGTGTGTATTGTCATCAGTTTCCCAACAGATAAATCATCACTTTGAAAGAGAAAGAGTAACATTATTCATACCCCTAAAATCTGAGCTTGTGTGTGCACAGCATCTATTCCTAGTAAGAAAAAGAAAGCTTACCTGAGGTTCCCAATGGTGACTTTGGCAGATGGCTGTAGCGTGTAAGGATGCTCTGGCGACTCCTCGGGAGGATGCACTTGGACTGTCACATCAACACTCACATGAGCATTCAGGTTGAACAGCGTCACCTTCACACTGGAAATTCAATAAATGCTGAATTACTATTCAAATAATGTAAGGCCCCCCATTCCCTGTCTCAGCTCAAATACCTTAAAGATATAAACATTTACAGAACACTTACAGAATACTTACATATATGATCTTACAAATTCATAAAAATATCTAACGATGCATATTTTTAATACCAAAATATACTACCAACCTGTCTGGCTCAAAGGAGGTAAGGTACAAAGTAGCCAAGAGTTTCATTTCCAGAATGAGGTCAATGACATTGTTAAATGCCATCACCACTTGCTCCAGGGCTTCCTTGGCTTCACAGAAAACCAGCCCACTTAATCTGGTAACAGCTGCTCCTACACGGCACCCTAGCACACTCATCACCAGACGCCCACATCTGTTCTGTATCTCTGTGCATCACAACAATATTTATTAGCAACACAAAAGAAATTCAAAGCACAAACTGGTTGGCCCAGGAACAATACTACTAATATAATATCTTCCTTACACATACGTTCTACATAAATACAAGTTTTATTCCAGGACTTGGAAGAACTTAAGTAAATTCAGAAAGTTTATCATCAAAAAAATTTAAAGCAGGTTAAAGACTTATGATGCCAATATAATACTAAACTCATTTCCTTATACTAACCAGAAGGCTGAGGTTTCCAGAAAGCAGTGACAATTGTCCAGTGGTTGTCACAGCGAGACAGTTGCAGGTCTATTTCCAGAGGTGTGTGCTGCAATGACAAACATCTGCCCCCATCATACACTCTGCTTACAGTCCATGTAGCATTTCTGAAAAAAGAGAACATTAAGACTAACGCACTACACCAGTTAGCCTACACACATATTACATAAACCAGATAAATGAGCTCTGCAAAATATGAAAGTAGGATGAAATACATGTTACTAACGTATGTCAGTGTTTGTCAATTAGGATAAGATGGCAAGGTTTGAATACCACATATACTGGAAGCCACAGTTAGATAATGATAAGCATATGTTTTGTTATTCTGGATCAGATCAGTATGTCTGGCCAATCCCACCATAATATATCTTGACCAAACGTGTAGCATACTAATACATTTTCTTGTCATCAGAAAGTAGGTCATAAGAATTCTTTTTGAAGTCAGTTGAACTAAATCATATTGTGAGGCTACATTAACCCATCCACGACAGGGGAATTCTAGCCTTGAATGTCTAAATCCTAGGCCTAAATCAATTGAATGGCTGGCACAATACTGTGCCGCCCGGACACTGGGCTTTTGAATGCGCAGTACAGTACTGTACCATCCGTCCTGTGTGGGTTAACAAATTACTAGGATACATCACAGAACATTTTTACCAGCACCTTACCAAAAAAAAATCCCAATATTGATACAATATAATAGGTAATTTCTAAAGTTACTAGAAACATATATAAAACATAGTGACTAGTTTCAAGACACTCACTTGGACTGGAAGACAATGCAACACTCTGTGGCACAACAACTCTCACACTGCCAGCTGGTGTTGTCAAGAGTCAAGTTTTGTGATGCTGACATGTTACAATGCTGGATTGTGCTGCTGTTGATCTGAAGTGCACTATTTTCCAAGGACACTGTCAGGATGTTCTGGGCCATGGTCTCAGATGGGGTGGATCTCCTGACTGTGGTGGGTCTGGCAATATAATGGCTTGTACATGAAGACACATCTGTAACTTCCTCTGAGGCCATTATTGACTCCTTTTCTTTAGACAGATGCACATCATGCTCTCTGTTCTTATCTTCAGCATCTTCTTGCTGATTTTCTACTTGCATGTTGTCTTCAGTCATCCTTTCTGTTAATGGATTTGGTGTTTGACTTTTATTGAGGGTCTCATGACTTTCAGCACTCCTGGAAGTCTGCAAACAGTCCTCTTCAACGAAGGTGTTTTTGATCTCTTTGCTACTGGTATCAGCCACTTCAAGTGTCTGTGGTATATCCCTTATAGCCATTATATTAGCTGTAGGCTCCAAGCTGGTGAGGTGAAGTTTCAAGGTTCCTGTTCCCTCACTATCATCAAGAGTTGTTTGATGCCCAGTTATTTTCTCACTAACATGCAATTTCTGCATTTCTACTGGTTCATGAAGTTCATCTTGAATTGAAGTTGTCCCCACATCCTCTATTTCACCTACTGAATGCAATGTCACCTTAGTGTCCTCTGTTTGCAGTGTCATCTCCTTTCTTTGCTCTTCAATTAGTGTCATTTCCTTCAGAATTGTTTCCTCCAGCAATGACTGTTCATGATTCATCATTGATATACGTTCCATAAATGAGCTCATCATAGGTAAAACGGAGTCCACTGCATCAGCAGCTAGAGACTTCCTGCGACTCTTCGATTCTGGCTTCAGCTCTGGCACATTGTGGGAGTTCTCTTGGGGCGTTCCTTTAGGTGCAAGTCCTGAGTGCAGCCACGTCTCTGCATTATCACCAGAATTCTCCAAGTCCAGGTTAATGCCATCCAGTGACTCATCCAGAGTGGCAGATTCACCAATAGAAACAAATGGCTTTTCTTTAATGTGTTGTTCCTTACTGAGTTCTTGATCAACCTGTTCCGCCTTTGTTGAATCCCCAGTTACCACAGCTATCTGACCTGCATGACAGGTCATATTTACATCGTCATTCACTTTGGGTACTCCTTCGCTCGGGCAAGTTACATTCAATTCCAAGGTGATATTCTGGGTTTTGTTAGCTTCATCAACTTGGGGTACAGAAGTCACAGACAGAGAACGTTTGGGTCCATCTTCACTAAGAAACACCTTGAGAGAGGACTCATCTGGTGACACACCTTGCAGCCTCTTGCCACTTCCCTTCACATAACTCCCAGTCTCTTTATTTCCTATGTCAGATCCATCACTGGTTAATGCTGTTATGGTTTCTGCTTGCTGCCCTTCCACTTGCATGTTACGTGAATCCTCTTCCCGTAGGAAAAATTGTAAGACTGGCAGTGTCTTTGCTCCCTGGGATTCACCAACAAGAGAAACCCTCTTAGCATCACTACTGTTATCTCCTATCATGCCTTTGTGTTCACTTGAGTGTTTGTCGTTCCTTTCGTCAGTTTTGTTGATTAGACTGTTGTGGAATTCTGGGTCCAAATTAAACATTACTGTCCTCTCTTCCTTTGGCATGCCAGCTTCTGCCTCATATGAAGTTGTAGTGTTCCGAAGAATACTCTTTCGGCGTTTCTTGCCCACTGCTGGCCCAGTTAGTTCCAAACCAAGATTTGCTGCCTGAGCTGTTTCACTACCAGTCAGTTTGGGAATCTGGCCAGCTGGACAAGTCATTTCCATGTCTGTTAAAAGCTTCTGAGTTATGTCACTGCTGCTTGTTAGCTGGACCATCTGACCACCTGGACATGTCATTTCCATGTCTGCACTGATCTTTTGTGTCATGTCACTGCTGGTCAACTTTGGTATCTGGCCTGCTGGGCATGTCATTTCCATATCTGAAGAGATCTTCTGTGTCACGTCACTGCTAGTGAATTTTGGCATTTGGCCTGCCGGACATGTCATTTCCATATCTGCAGAGATTTTCTGTGTCACGTCACTGCTAGTGAATTTTGGCATTTGGCCTGCCGGACATGTCATTTCCATATCTGCAGAGATTTTCTGTGTCACGTCACTGCTAGTGAATTTTGGCATTTGGCCTGCCGGACATGTCATTTCCATATCTGCAGAGATTTTCTGTGTCACGTCACTGCTGGTGAACTTTGGCATCTGGCCTGCTGGGCAGGTCATTTCCATGTCTGCACTGATCTTCTGTGTCATGTCACTGCCTGTGAACTTTGGCATCTGACCTGCTGGGCAGGTCATTTCCATGTCTGCACAGATTTTCTGTGTTAGGTCAGATTGAGGCAGCCTAGTCCCTTGGTCCAAAGTCTTACCTGCAAATGAAATACCAAAAAAATTAATTGCTTTACATATATTCACAAGAATGTTTATACAAATACATAAACACACTGGCTAGTACAGGGAAAATAAATTCCATATTTTAAATACAAAGGTTTAAATGGTCTTTATATCCAAGTTAAATACATTCCCTCTGATCACATTTCTGGTCCATTTGTTTATTTTTCATTCTGAGCATTAAAATATAAATTAGTTCTATAAATCAGCATTTTCTTGGAGAAACAAATTCCCAATCTTATAAAAATCACAATATTATAAGTGAGTTTAGCATGTTAAAGAATTAATGCCATCTGACTAGCCATAAACTTGATGGGAAAAACAAAATAACTCCATATAAATCTTACTAAATATTTACAGCTATAAAGGCTGCAAGATGGTTTTATTTGACTACATAGCTATTCATCATCATCTACAATAACAAAACAAAACATAATACTGATTCACGACTGCTCACTACACACCTACAGACGGATTCACATCCAATGTGCCGAGGAAGGCACTAGGGTTATTTCCACTTTCCTTGTGGTGGTGGGAGCCATGGGGCTGTTCAGATGACGAACCAGGTTTCAGGTTCAAGAATTGGCTTAGGAAGGTTGAGGTCTCCACAGGAGGGTTGTCCCGTGACTGGGAGAGCAACATGTCCTGCCCTAGTTCTTCATCTGGATGATGTGATCCCAACTCAGGTGTTGTTGCTTCTGAGCCAGGATTCATGTTCAAAAACTGGTTCAGGAAGGTAGAGGTCTCCATGCGGAGGTTGTCCTGGGACTGAGAGAGAGGATCTTCCTTCTCAGATGCTGGTTCAGGAATTGAGGATGATCCTGGCTTGAGAGTCAAGAACTGATTGAGAAAGGTTGAAGTTTCCAACTGCAGGTTTGTCTGACCCGCACTGCCAGCATCATCCTATAATGAGTACAGATTGTTAGTAATGCCAAGTAATGGGCATGCCTGACTTCCTAATCAAGAACTTTATCATTCAATTTGTTAACCCAATAATGCTGGGGTGGATTTGGCTCTGCCTAGATACAACGCTGGGGTATTTCAAAATGCACAGGCCTAACACTGCAGGCTATTCGCCTGCTTAGACTGCAGGCAGCCACTACATGCATAATCACCCAGCATGCTGGCCATACAAAAAGCCAAGCCTAGATACTGTGTCCCTGATGGGAAGACCTGTCGGGCCATGACGTAATATCATGTCATCCATTGTTAACGGGTTAAACAAGAAATGTGCAAAGTGAAAAATGTTAAAGATAATATGAAGATCACAGGAATATCATTATTAATAATGCAACATCCTACAGCATCTCATAGGAACCTACTACAAAGGAAGTGAAAATTTTAAACTGGCAATTCAATTACAATTTTATAACTGGCCCTTCCCCCCTTTCCTGTTTGTTTTCTGATTTCTAAAACTGTAAACTAAAGCAGGATGGTTGAACACAGGAATATTTACCAGATCATCTTGCGAAACCTCTCTCACCTCCAACCTGAAAGAACAAAAACCAGTCAGAATATTGCTCTAATCACTATAAATGCATAAAGAAATGACAATACAGGATTCAGTCTAGTTAGTAAAACAATATTTACACTGCAATGCTATTATTTACCCATCAGACTTGAGGCCAAGTGTTGTGACATCCATTGAGGCAGAGGAGTCCTGAACTGCAGGAGCCTCATATGTGCTGTTCCACTCTGTGCTGGCTCCCATAGTGGCCAAAAACTCCCTGTATACAAAGGTATTATCTTTAGAAAACTTGAATTTATAGAATTTCATTTGGTATCTGATAATCTTCTCGACTTACAAGAGTTTAGAAGTCTTAACTTTCTATACATAAACAGATCAGCACTAACTCACTTGATGGTGTTGGTATCAGCAAAGGAAACCCTCTTGAGAGAGCGTCTGGAATGGTGGTTGCTTTCCATGGCTACCAGGGGCTTCCTACCAGGAGATTCCTTCAGAATCTGTAAGAAAAGTGCTAACTCAATATCTGATACTGTATATGATAAGACAAACTTTAATAACTTAATCCATGGAGTAACAGCTCAGGTTAGAGCTTCTTAGTGTGAGTAACAACTTTAGAGTGTGCTGAAATTTAAAGAATAGGATAAAAAAAACACCAGCTGACGTCCAGAATGATTATCCTCAAGCTTGCAATTGCAAAATAACACATGGAAAAGAAATTAGACAACTGTATTCCACAGGGTGGGAAGAAAAAGAGTAATCTTGCAATCAACAGATTTAAGAGCAAGTAATATAAAGACTGAACCTCACTGGTCTGGCTTCTATGGTCTAATAGCTTCAATGGTATAGTAGCTTTAACGGTCTAGACCAGTGGTTTAAGCCTGGTGGTCATTAGTGTATATGACTACTACTTGACCCCATATCATTCATGTCTACCACAACTGACTTACAGGGGTAAATCCTCCTATGTTAATTTGGATTATTGTTATATTACCCCTAAATATGTCTGCTGAGATACAAGGATGTAGTGTTTCATTGATTCAGAAACTATCCAATTCTGTCTGGTCCCAGTCAAGTAAGGTTCTACCATACAACATTGCACATTTTCTTGGGAAATCAACAAGCTCGTCCTGTATGTAATCAATAACTACCTGGGGAACTTCAGGAGATCAATGGAACCATAACATATAGATTTTTAAACATGAATAATAAAGATTGACATATATTTCATGCCAATTCAATAATCCAAAACATACCATTAAGAACTTTATGAAAACACTCTGAAATGCAAAAACTCACCGATGACCTGCGGCTATTTCTCCTGGAGACATGTTTCTCCCTTCTGTAAGAGAAAGTAATACTGGGTTATTGCTCAAGATAATTTACCCTGTGAATATCCTCTGTTTTGAAGACTGTGTATATGTATAGGTATAAGTATAGGTATAGATATAAGAGTGAGTTATATATATATATATATATATATTGAAGGTCATTAGAGTACCACTGTGTCAAGCAATAACCGCAGCCTCCAGAAATTAGACTCGGTGGAAGACCAACAAACTTCCACCGAGTATATTCTGACAAAACATAAATTGCAAATGAGTTATCGTCTGCAGCAGTTTTGCACAATTTATTTGTATATTTTTCATGTCTATGTGCAACTTTCCTAGTACATGTCATGCCCTCCTTCCGTGGGACCCTTTATCCTTCCTATGGTTGTTTTGTACAACTACAAGTAAACTACTGTAACTTGGTAGAAAACATTTAACCAGTTCGTCAATATCAAATATGTTAATGTAGAATTACTAAAAATAAATAACAGGGTAACACACATTATGAATGGATAAGTTTTACCTGACTCAGTCATATCATTTTTACTGTTGATTACTTTTAATAATGTATATCTATATACTGGGTCTCACAGGAGAGGTTACTTCCACCATCTAGATAACTTAGTAATTAAGCAGCAAATGTCATTATAAGCAATAGGAATGCTCTCTTTTCGTATAAATATTATGATTCTCATCGACAATCAGTCATGGCTTATATTTATTGTTTAAGTAAACGTATTATATGTACTATCACCTCTGAATATAAGTACAAATTTGGACAACTCACGCATTTTCCTTCTCGTGTTCCATCTTTGGCGACTATGATAGGATATTGTTGCAAAAATGATAAAACATTAGGCAAGGTTCAGTTCCCTCGCCACATATCTCATGTAAACAAATTTCAAATGCCTGGTGATGACGTCACTGCACTCTGAGGCGCTGATTGGCGAAGAGACTCGGATTGTACGAGCGTATCATATTTTGTTGTTTTATTCTTAAATTAATTTACATTTAGTTACGGTACATATTTAGGTATAATTTGATAATATAATTTAGTGAAATCTGAAAAAAGTAAGATGATAGATCATGTGCTTTCAAAATCAAGTCAACAAGGTTAAGTTGTCAGACTTCAAGGTCCATAGTACAACAAAAATGTGTAACTACAGTAAAAGACATCATACAAATTGCACTGTTGGGCAATACATTGTTAGACAATATTATATGATGTAAGGAGTGTAATAACTGGATATACTAATACCCTTAAAATGCAGAATGGACTTCCCAATTCAACAAATAAACAACTTTTGGCTAGCAGGTGCATGGAATTCTGCGAACATTTGCCATACTTTAAAATATCTAGATATAATGTCCTATAGCATCCTTATCGCATTATTACTAATATGTCACCAAAAACCCCTATATTTCCTACAGTTGCACTAAAGGTGAACGATGTGCGCATTGTGTAGTGGTGTACAGTAGGCCCCGAAAAATACTTTCACAACTGGTGTATAGATATAAGACACACATTCGCAACAATACATTGCATATGTTGCGACATTACTGTTATATATCAGTCTGTGAATAAGTAACCAAGATATTCAGTTTTACTACAACTCTTTTGTACATCGCAACATTATTTTATCTTCGGAAAAGTTGTCTATATCACCGCATTTTAAACCATAGACACTCACCCGCCCACATCACCCCACTCAGCTAACTCGGTAAGAATTTCTAGGCGTCAAAAGTAATGTCAGTCATTTAAAAGACATTTGAACTCTGGTTTTCAATAGAATTTATTATTTCAAATTGCCAGCTATAAATCAATGGTCCTGAAAACCCGGAGTTTTGAATATATCCGCATCTATATCTGTTGATCTTTTATCTTATTTATATATTTACATATTTATTAATCTATTTATTTACTTACTTAGCTATGCATCTACCCATTTATCTATCTGCCTACCTAGCTATCAGAAAATGTGAAATATTATTCTAGTCTACTCTATTTGACTTGCTAAATATGTGGTTTTACTTTTATGCTTTAAAGAGTGCTATTAAGGTAAGGAAGAGAGGCGGGGGAGGACAATGAGAAGGAAATTTGGAAAGGCAGAATGAGGGAGAGGTAATCGGGAAATAAGTAGTAGCTAGGTAAATAGCTAAGTATATAGACGAACACAGAGAGATAGATAGGTAGATATAGATATAGTATAATTATTATATCTATTTTGATTCAGCTCTC
>BOPN01000472.1:42500-57500 GCA_017312705.2 Penaeus japonicus
AAGAAAGAAAGAAAGGAAGAAAAAATATAAGGAACATTTCTTTCTAGTACGCCAACTATGGTGAACTGTGAAACATAACCTTGGGCTTGCAGGACACATCACAGAGTTCATTACCGCTTACCCTCATCGTAATTAGCTATCATCCCAATTAAAGGATAAATAAAAAAAATTGGGCAATTAGACGTCAATGATGATAACAAATAAACAAATATATATTAAATAATAACAAGTTTATTCTTGGTTGTCAATTAGTCCTTCTCAAACTCAGCCACACGCAAAGTTGCTAAGGTTTATCCATTTTGAGGCCAACCTGTCGATTTTTCTTGAGAAAAACCATCTCTTATTTTTTGCCTTGTTATTTACGTGTTGCTAAAATGCAACCACAGCAACGATAATATTGACAACAGCAACAACAACTATTATTATCGTTATTATGATAACAATGACAACAATAATAGTCATGATTATAATAATAACAGGTAATGATACTGCTACAACTACTCCTAGTATTATTACAACTACTACCATTTCTACCACTAATAGTAACAAATTGTTAATGATAATAATGCTGATGAAATTACTACAGCCAATGCTAACATCATAGCCATTATTACAACATTTTTTACTTTCAAAATACTTCTGAAAAATATATTCAGACCTTCATGACGGAAGTTTAGAAACATGTGATCAAGTAATTTGAAAAGTCATAGAGGAAGAATTGCTATTCCGGTTATAAGTACAAATGTTATTCGCACAACATGCAAAAATTATACATATGAGCATTAATAACAAAAACCTGTATATAAGAAGGCACTGGGAATCTCCTGTGACTTGTACGATAACAAACACACAAGAGAACAAGCCGGCATGGCAAGGCCACCGGCGTCGGATATCTTGGTCGTCAGTGTTACTCGGGACTTAGACGTGTGAAGAGTTCTCCGTCTTTCTTTGCATTTTTTTCACTCGTTCAACTCAAAATGGCAATTAGAAATCCTGATATCAAATATACTAAGGTTCGTTATGTGTTATTACGTTTCTTCAATATTATTATCGTTGCCATTGTGGTGTTAACTGTCTGATAGGTTTGGTAAGTGATTTTATTATCTATTAAGAGTTGCCTAACTAAACTTAAATTTACAACGGTAGAAGCAATGTCATACAGGGAAACTTTCATTTCCGATTTAACAGAGGTATGATTTTAATGAACACTCGCTCTATATTATATAACCCTTATTCTGAAAGAGAGAGAGAGAAAAAAAAGAAAAATAATAATGTGTTTCCTTATGGCGTCCTAAGTTCTTGTTGCCAAGGGAAGGTTCAGCATGGCTCTCCTTGCCGCATCTCCATTACTTGTTGGTGTTGTTGCAAGGGGCATATTCATTGTAGTTCAGTATGTGTTGCAGTGATAAAGATTGTTATCATTACTACATGATTTATTGTTTCATTAATGAATATTGCCATCGAAGTTCTGTCGCCTCTTTACCTTCCCTTCTGTTCCTCTCGTATAATTTTTTTTTTTCTTTCTGTTTTCTTCTCTCCTCCTTTGCTTTTCTTCCTCTTTTCTCCTTTGATTTGTCTTTCTTTCCCTTTTCTCGTTTGTCCTTATTTCTTTGACTTTATTAATTTCCTTTCTATTCCTCCTCCTCATCATCATCATTCTTTTTCTTCACTCCTTGTTGTTCTCTTCTGTCCTTCCTTATTCCCCTGTTTCTGTGAATGTTTTTTGTTCTTATTTTTATATCTTTTCTAACTTCCTTGCACTTTGTGATAGATTTTTGCTTTATCAAAACATTTTTAAGAGATAAAAAACTCAAGATATTAAAGAATGTTTAATATGAAAATTAGTTTTATGTTTTTGAAAGTTTATTAATGAAAATAATGTTGTCTAAGTTAATTGGAAAAATGTTTATGGTAATTTTCTGGAATGAAGATACAGAAAATAATCACTACACAATTAGTAAGGAACTGAAATTACACTGTCATGTAAAGTAATCAATGCTAATGAAGGATATTGGCTTAGTCAGACATTAAAAAAGGTACTTGCAGGGATTCAAGTGATCATCATGCCAAAGGATAACAAACTTCTAGTCCAAGCTCTATCTTGACAATATATATACTTGAGTTTTTTGTGTTTTTATTTAATACTGTAAGGTATTGAGAACTCTCATACAAGATTATGTTAAATATATACCAGTAATAACCTTCAGTGCCACTTAGAACATCAGTGATTATTTGCTGTGATGACATGATCATAGATATTGTCTGATTGTTATCATAAGTCCATTGAGGAAATTTTGTAATACATAGTGACATGCACAGAACATTAATATAACTCACATTCCCCTGGTTTTTGTTTCAGCTTTTCATCAATAATGAGTTTGTGGATGCAAAGAATGGCAAGACTTTTCCTGTCATCAACCCTTCCACAGAGGAAACCATCTGCCAGATAGCTCAGGGTGAGGAGGTGAGTGTCAAAAGTGTACCATCTGTCCTTTAAATCTTTTGTCTAATGTGGGTTGCATGGAAAGGGTTTTAGGGAAATGTGATTGTAATATGCATTGTTTTATTTATTTTGAGCATATTTATATAGCCCTTTTTAAGTTGTAGAAGGGTGTATGTATTTGGTTTCCACATTCTTACATTATCACAACTGTTAAAGGCAAGAATATATCATAGTTACTGTTACCTTTTAGGCAGATGTTGATGCAGCCGTGACTGCGGCCCGAGCAGCCTTTAAGCGCACTGCCCCCTGGAGGACAATGGATGCCTCCCAGCGTGGCCTCCTCATGCACAAGGCAAGCCTGCTTCTCTCTTTACCTCATTCTTATTCTTGATGCATACAAAGTACCAAAGCAATACTCAGACAAAACATTTTATTAAATATTTCTTTAGAAAGGAATGCTTAAAGTGCTATGGTTTGGTAAATGTTAAAGTGTTGCATCCATTTTTTGTAGTCCGCTCTCATTTTTAAGAGACCAGTTTTAGTATTTGTGCTGTGTGACTACCAGTGTATGTAGACCTTAAAAGTTCTAGATGCAGCTGTAGACTCTTAACCATATATTACAGTTGTGTGACCTGCTAGAGCGCGACATGAATTACTTGGCCAGCATAGATACTCTGGACAATGGCAAACCCTTTACTGAGGCCATGTGTGACCTTGAATACAGTGTGAAGACCATCCGTTACTATGCTGGTTGGTGTGACAAGATCCATGGAGACACTGTTCCTTGTGGTAAGTGCAGTTTGTTGTGAAGTCGGCATATTATTGTATGTATAAAGAGTGCACAATCGGTAAACTGTAGTTGGTGGTGAGCATATGTTGGAATCAGATACTGGGATTAAGTTATGTTTAGTTGCTCTTTAATTAAGTATTTACATTGTGTGAAATTGAGTGAAAAAAATGGATATAAAATGTTTTCATAAAGTGTGAATATGGAATGGAGTTAATGTTGATGAATTCTGGTCCCATAGATGGTGAGTTCCTGTGTATGACAAGGAAGGAGCCAGTGGGTGTAGTGGGCCAGATTATCCCCTGGAACTACCCTGTGATGATGATTGCATGGAAATGGGGTCCAGCTCTTGCTGCTGGCTGCACCATTGTCCTGAAGCCAGCTGAACTGACGCCAATCAGCTCCCTTTATCTAGGAGCTCTGGCTAAGGAGGTGAGGTAATCACCATTTGTAATCATGTGATGTCTGTATGAATGAATTTGCTTTCTGAAAAGTTACTTTTGAAGTTATTGTAGAAGTAGATTCTTGCTTATGAGGTTAAAATGAAGATGATGGGAAAAACTAGTTGTTTTTCAAGTAAAGCTTTAGATATATAACTTTACCTTTCCACTTTGAACACTTGAAAAAAGTGTTTAGAACTTGATTATCTAATCATAACCCTTTCTAGTTGAACATCTAAAAGAAGTGCTAACAACTATATACTGACTTTCATTGATCTCTTTTGTATACTTCCAGGCTGGATTTCCTCCAGGTGTCATCAACATTGTTCCTGGTTTTGGAGCCTCAGCAGGACATGCAGTTGCTCATCATCCTGACATTGATAAAGTAAGTAACATGATACATGCATATGGGATTGGAGTACAGGCAATATTAAGATATACTAGATAGAGGGATTTTTTAAAAGTGGGTCTCAAAAAAATGTTTTTCCATTATCCTTTAGATAATTTTACACACTAATCAATGCAGGTGGCATTTACTGGCTCCACTCTGATTGGTCGACGTATCTTGGAGGCTGCTGGACAATCCAACCTAAAGCGTGTCACCATGGAGCTTGGAGGGAAGAGTCCTGTTGTTGTATGTGAAGACTGTGGAGATTGTAAGTCAAATCATCTTCTTTTTCTTCTTTTTCTTTTTTTGGCACTCTTTAACAAGGTGTAAATGATTTATGTTCAGATGATCATTTTTTATTCTTTCTCTCTCTTATAGATACATATTTTATTGTCTTCATAATTATTACTATGTTCTGCTCACAGTGGATGAGGCAGCAGATTTGTGCCACTCAGCAATGTTTGGCAACCATGGCCAGAACTGCTGTGCTGGTTCGAGGACTTTTGTGCATGAGTCCATCTATGATGAATTTGTGAAGCGAGCAGTGAAGCTAGCCCAGAAGCGCCCTGTGGGAGACCCATTTAATGAAGAAACACTTCAGGGACCACAGGTTTGACTCTTGTCTAAAGTTAGATTTGTTTTGAAACAAAATTGAAAAGCTCTAAGCAGCTGTTTAATTTATTTGTTATTTCTCTCAGGTGAGCAAACTGCAGATGGAACGCATTCTTGGATACATAGAGAAGGGCAAAGCAGAGGGTGCCAAGCTAGAATGTGGAGGTGCTCGCCTGGGGAACAAAGGCTACTTTGTTCAGCCAACAGTGTTTTCTAATGTCACAGACAACATGACCATTGCCAGGGAGGAGGTATAGTACAGCACTCTGTTTATTAATGAATTAGCAAGAATAACAAAATGATATTGTTATCTAATGATGAAAGGAGTTTTTCTTTTAATTTTACATTTGCTATAATACATATCTCTTCCTCCTCCTCTTTTACTGATCTTTTGTTTTCTTCTTTGCCCGTTTCATAGATCTTTGGACCTGTGCAAGTCATTCTGAAGTTCAAGACCTTGGATGAAGCCATAGAGCGATCCAATGATACAAATTATGGCCTGGCTTCTGGAATTGTCACTCGTGATATCAATAAGGCCCTGACTTATGCTCAGACTGTGAGAGCTGGTTCTGTTTGGTAAGTTTATTTGCAGTCTTTGTGTTATGGAGTGAAACACTTTTCTTCTTTCTTTTTTTTTCTTTTTCATTTGTTTTATGTGCACTGAAAATAGATAAATTTAAGAGTTTAAAACTGGGGGGCGATTAGGATATATTGGTCGTTTGCAAGAATATCTGAAAAGGAAATCCAGAAAAAAAATATTTTACTGGTATTACATTGTTTGTTATGAATTTCTATTATTTTTAATTTGATTCAAATTTCAAAATATCCACAAAGTTTTTACTGAAGTTGCTTAATCATGTTTTCCATTCCTAGATTCTATCATATATTTTAGGTTCAATAATCTTTATATTTCCAGGGTGAACTGCTATGACTTGTGTCTGCCACAGACACCATTTGGAGGATACAAACAGTCTGGTCATGGCAGGGAACTGTAAGTCTGAGGATAGGTTCTTTGCTTGAGGCAGTCGAGATTGTTTTTCCTTTTGTGTTGTAGCTATCTAATCTTGCCAGGGGTACTTAAAAGAATTTTTAATTGTTGGCAAAATCCTTGAAATCCTCCTGAAATTAATTTTCAGACCTAAGAATAAAATCCAAGCAGATTTTAAACCTGTTGTCATTTCTCAGCAAACCTATTTTGCATAGTGTATTTTCTGCCAATGTTCCAAACACACAAGAGTTTTTGTCATTCACTTATATCATGTTTTGTCTAAAAGTTTTTCTTCTGTAAATGTTTGTAGTTGTATACCTCTCGTCATTATTATTTTTAGTTGCACAATGTCCTGTCTCATTCCAGGGGTGAAGATGGTTTGGCAGAATACCTGGAGATTAAGACCATCCTGATCAAGGTACCCACGAAGGTGTCATAGAGACCACCTCTAGTATGTAATTTTGCATGCACTTGTAATTCTTTTATCCTGTTTACTTGAATATCTGTCTTGCCTCGGTCACTGCACTCTTTTACTTGCTTTCTCTAGTCTGTCTCTTTTATTTTTTTTATTGGGATGAAATTATATTTTACAAGGGTTTTATAGTATTTTTCCTTTGTATTTGACTCTAAGTAGTTATTAGTTATTATTTGTTGTTAATGATAATTACTTCATACTGGGTAATTTAAGTGACTACTCTTCTTTATTTTCTCTGTTCCATTCCTTTTTTTTCAGTTTTACATTTTTATTTTGTTACCTATGTATAAATGTAGATATATTTTTTTTTCCATAAATTGATAAAACATAAATTACAATATTTTCTGTCTGCATGTTTTAGGTTTCCTCCAAGTTATAGGGTCATTAGTCCCGAGTAACACCCAGATCAGAGCATAGAGAAGACATGCATACAAAGGCAAAGGCACATCAGGGGATCAACTTGCTAGTTGTCATTAATTGGTATTCATTTCAAGTCATTTTTGCTTTATTTACAAAAGCATGCGAAAGATATTGTAATGTTCTAAAGCTTTACCCAAATATTGTTCCACAATTTTCACCCAGTAAATAAAACTTAATAAGATATGAGATTTCTAACAGATGAAACAAAATTATTTTTCTAAAAATTTTAAATTTAAATGATTTCTTTATGCAATGTCAATTTCTTTCAATTTTGTATTTTTGAGCTAGGCATCAGTAAACTACCTTTACCACATAACACTTTTATTTTGTGATGCAATTATTAAGTGTATGAAAATATTAATCACCATTTAGCATTTTCACCTTTTGGTATAAAAAGTCTGAGTAATTTCAGTACAGCTTTTTACAGTGTTCCAGTATGGAAATTTTGTCAAATTCATTCTTAACAGTCATACCAATATTGTTACCAGGAAAAGACAAATTTAAGTTTTTGTCAGAATTTCATTACCATCTGAGCTTCATTTTCATGACAGTGGAAATCTGTAAAAGGAAAATAAATATCTTAAAAATTAATATTGTCTCATTATGTGGAAAAATCATTACAAGTGGAAAGCTGTTCACTTTTAAGGTTGCAGAGGCAAAGTAATACCAAATGACAGGCACAGGAGCCCCTGATATATACCCATAATTCCTGTTATGAGAGTTCTATCCAAGGAATACCTATATTACTAACCAAATTTTTTCTACTTTCATTCTTTGTAAATGCAAACCGTTTTTGTAGAATCTCAAGGGGATATCAGATAAATTGTACTCTTGTAAATTAATATTCATCAAATGGATGTGACCACTATGACCAAAGAGAACAGAATAAGTAAGTAACGAGCAAAGGAATGTATACTTACAGGTTAATGGCCTATGCTATTTCCACTCTTCTTCCCTTGTGGTCAATAAAGTGTTTATAATTAGTCTTATCCTTCCTTACAAGAGGATTGAATAGGTTTTTCATGTCTTTATTGGTAGAATGGTATCAGAATCAATCATCACATTTGAAAAGAAACACTAAATATTCACAGTATCATACAGATATAATAATGTGTAACCCTTGCTGACAAAAGTGTAAGCTTTAATCTGCAACTTGAACTCATGGGTAGATTATTGCACATCAGTATGTGCAATAAGGGTTGAGGTGAAACCACTAGTAAGCAAATGTTTTATTTTTTCTCTGATGCATAAACTATACAACAGTTTATTTTTCACATAAAGGACAAAAACAAAACTTAATAAAAAATATTGAACAAGCACTTAAAGATTTATTTGTCTAAATACTAACTTCAATCTTTAAAATGCACTTAACCCATAAAGGATGGGAAAGTTCAGATCTATATCGAAAAAATCACAACAAAGCAACTCCTACCTTCTGCCCTGGTTAACAGGTATACCTAACAGCAACTGCAATGCAATGCTGGTAATATCTAATCTTTAAAAATCTAAAAAGTATATGGCCCAGTTCAGGTTTCAAAACTGTCGTTAAAGAGACCTTAAACTATATTCAAAGCTTGTGCAATACCTGTGCACCCAAACTGTTTTCCAATTTACATGTTTGGAAGATTACTTAAACCAAAAGCAAACCATCAAATAAACCTATATTGGCTAAACTCTGTTGCCCAGGAACTGCTCAATCTGGTAAAATTAATTAAGGAATATCAGCTCAGTTGTCAATACTTACATGTGTTGTGCACCAAGTGTGGGCACTAAATAGTGTACAAACACAGAAATTAATAAATGAAATTTTAATGAAAAACCCTGTTTTATTCATCCTAAATGTTTATCCAAAATCTTTTATAGTACACAGACTGTTTTACAAAACAATAAAACTTCATATCATGCTGATCTACTACAAATAAAGTTATCCAGTAAAATATGTAAAATTCCTGAAGCAGTAATAATACACTCCTCAGATTCCAAGCAGTTGAAGCCTACTTTAGCTCACAGATCAGCAGCAGCATTACCCTGGGCAAAGGCCCAATTGAACCAGACACTGATATAATACCTACAAACCTTTCTCTTCCACTAGCACAATCAGAAAATATTTATATTTTGGTAAAGAGAACACTAAACAATGAGCAAAACAAAGTAGAAAATGTAACAAATGCAAATATATATATATATATATATAGAGAGAGAGAGAGAGAGAGAGAAAATGTTTTTCTTGCTTTTATTTTTTTTTATTTTTTTAAATCTGTTCAATGAACTTAGTGTCTGTCCCTATTTTTCCTTAACCCATTTACAACGGGGATAGATTTGCTTTCCCAGGCTCCAGGATGGGTTTTATTTCAGAGTGAGGCAGCTTCACACAACATACTTTGACTTTTCCCACTCTTTTAGAAACTCATTGTAGAGCTAGAGCTATTTTTGTGTTTTGTTTGTGTTTTACTGCTATATCTGTCCTATCACATGCTCTATCAATTCTGCAGTTTAAGGTCCATATCAGCTCATTTTTTCTTTATACTATGTGTGATAGAAGTATTGCTATTTTAGAGGAGGACAAAAAGCAAATTTATTTTTTTGTATTTGTGTGCTGGCATCAATGAACACAAAACATATAACCATCCATAATGAAGATAACATAAAGAGGTAGGGAAGAGGAAAGAAACTTGTGCTTATGACTATGAGTGCCACAGTACTAGACATCCCTACTGGCACAGGGCCACATTGTAGACATTGGGCATTGGTTTGAGTCACCTTCCTCCTCTCTTTCTGCCTGCACATCCTTCATCTGCGGTACTTTAGAGCAAGAGGTGGCAACTTGATTGTGTGTGTGTGTGTGTGTGTGTGTGTGTGTGTGTGTGTGTGTGTGTGTGTGTGTGTGTGTGTGTGTGTGTGTGTGTGTGTGTGTGTGTGTGTGTGTGTGTGTGTGAGTGAGTGAGTGAGTGAGTGAGTGAGTGAGTGAGTGAGTGAGTGAGTGAGTGAGTGAGTGAGTGAGTGAGTGAGTGAGTGAGTGAGTGAGTGAGTGAGTGAGTGAGTGAGTGAGTGAGTGAGTGAGTGAGTGAGAGAATTTCAAAGTCCCAAAGCAGTCCCTGTACAAAGGATCTAGAAACACAAATGCCCTTTAGCAAAAAATATCTTTGACTAGTGCAACAGCTCATATATACTCTTAACAGGTAGAGTAGCACATTTGAATTTCTAGTTACAGAATTTACCTACAAACTGGCATAGGCAATTATTCATGACCTTTGATGACAGCCTTATAAAAATATGTAGGATACCTTTTTATTTCTTCTCAAATATTTACAAATAAAAGAAAAAAATATTTTTTGTCTGTATGTGCAAGTGTATAGTGTATATTTTCCGGACTACCTAACAGTAGCACATTCCTTGAAACCCACTTGTAGGAATACTAAAAAAAGCTCCATTATCCCTGGCAAAAAAATAGTAGACTGCAATGGCTGCATGCATTTATTCAGTGCCCAGACAGGCCCAGTGTAAAGAGCATAACCATTCCTTGCATAAATTCCCAAACACTTCTACAGTCTAAAGTGGCTGCCTGATTTTATCCTACGTAAATAGCTAGGGTCATTGGTGGAGTATTCCTTGCACACTTAATTAACTTGAAAGCATCATACAAGCAAAGCTGCATGTGGTATCAGCACAGGACAAAAATAATTTTAGCACTACTATATACTTAAAGTACCACCAATAGCAGTATTTTACTTTTTGTGAAATCAATTGCATAATTGAATACTTTCATAATATTCAAAGTTACCATAAACAATGGAAAGAAAATCAACTTGTAAAGATTAAATGGATTTCTCAGTTCATTTTTTGTTTTGTTTTTTTGTAAAATACAAAATCGGAACAGGTGTTATTATGGAGGGGTGACAGTACCATACACTAACATGTAATGTGCTTTTTAATATGACTAAGATAATTTTCTTGAATGAGCCAATCGGGTTGTAACAGTCTTTGTTAGCAATTAGAACTCATTTGTAAAGACAATATTCAGTTATTTAGAAACATTGAGCAAAAAATATTGCATAAGAAAAGAACAGTAAGGACATTTACACCACCCTTGCTGCTGACACCATGCTCAGCTAGCTACACTCCACTATACTGACAACAATGCACTACACTACAAAAATTCATTACATTTAAATGATCTTTGAATATTTTATTAATATACCAAAAAGTACTGCTTACTGCTAAGACTAGGAAAAAGGTCCCAAAACTACCATGTACTTATCTGTAGTGATGGTATTGTTAGCAGTATTTAAAAATGTAATGGCATCAACAACTATTTTTTTATTTCTCTGCACCCTTTTATTTTGTGTATGTATACAAACCTCTGTTTGTGAATATTTGTGCATCTGTATATTATTACAAAAATATTTTTTCATAGGATTTTGATATACAAATAATACATAGTAGCCACCATCTCTATATTCTAGGAGTCAAGAACCAATCACTATGCTAAAATCACCTTCAAATTACACATGGTGCATTTAGCACAATTATGTGATGACTCATCAAAATCTTAACTCATAGTGGTTTTATTTATTGTATTTTGTCTTTCCACTTGTTACAGAATCATAACTAACTCTTTCTTTAAAGTTCACTATCAGCTATCTATCACATTATGACTGTGGATCCCTGCATTCCTTTATTTAATGTATAATATAATAATAACTGCTATAGATGATCATATGATCACAACAAAGTAATAGCCACTCAATTTGTCTTTCCACTTGTTACAGAAACATAACTAACTCTTTCTTTAAAGTTCACTATCAGCTATCTATCACAGTTATGACTGTGGATCCCTGCATTCCCTTATTCAACATATAATATAATAATAACTGCTATAGATGATCATATGATCACAAGACAGTAATAGCCGCTCGATTGGGAAGTGCCAAACTGGAAATACTTGAATTGTAAATATGAACAAAAAAGCAGCATGCTACATTATATAACAATAAATCTATAAAATACAGCAAAAATACAATCATAAAACAAACAAACAGCACCAATATTTGCTGAGGTACCTTAACCATACAAAAGATACCATCTACTAAGCACGAGACAAAGCCACTTAACCCATTCACGACGGGGTGTATTTTTGCTTACTCCTGCTTCTTCTGGGAAGATATCAAGTGCACAACACTTTGTTCTAAGGTGTTTTCACACTGCAGAAGGCCATGCTGAACCTCTCAGTATTTTTCACCTGTCCTATTCTTATGGTTTGTATGATTGCATCTACATACAATGTAAAGTCATATAAAAATATTGCCAAAAAATATTGAAAAGTGGAAAATTTCTTTCAGTGGGATATCAAAAAAGATGTTTTACACTTTTGTTTTTCCCCAAAAACAAAAAGAATATATACACAATCATACATGTACATATGTACATGTACCTTGTGATATGATGTGACATGACATAACGGGTAATTGACGAATTGGAACGAATTGGAAATAGTATTACATAAGTAATTTTTAATTTTAAAAAATTTCTTGGCCAATCACTTTTGATTTTACAATAGTTTTTTGGCTCAGATCTTTTCATTCAACTAATCAGAAGCAAAAATTACCATGACATCATCAGTATTACAGAGTTTTCTGTGGTCATTTTTTTTTTTAAAGTTACATCACATTTTATGACATAATTCCTGATCACATGATATGATGTCAATTGGCGTGAATGGGTTAATGGACAAGCTGTCAAATTTACAACTATTTTCTTGTTTGTTGCAGCATAAAATTTGTAAAAGCAACCACATAAACAATATTTGAATAAACTATATTATTTGCTGTAAACTCTTCATCTCAGGTACATTTCATGAACTCAAATTCCACATCATTTTCATAAGTCTGCAGTGACAGCAACATGGCCAATGCATTCCCTCTCATTCTGCAATACTATGAACACATAGAATGCCCTAAAGAACAAGATTTAGGCCAACCCCAGACTCCCATTGTTGCAGCTGACATAGAGGCTGGCTGCAACATCAACTAATGTCACCCTCCTAGTGTTGGCTTAATCATTAACCTACGAACACAAAATAAGAAAGAATGAAAGAGAAGGAATAACTAGATGCACTAACAACCCTTTAAATCTGCCTTCAAGCCAAGTCATTTGCCTGGGAGAGGGCTTCACTCAGCAGCATGGCATCCGGATGATGATCCAGGGCAGCTTCCCATGGCGTCTGTACTGGTAGAAGTTGTGGAGGAAGTTCATGATGAGGAGAAGAAGCAGGACAGCCAGGGTGATATTGAGGATGTCAAGTGGATGCAGCAGGGGAGGGGCAGAAGAGCACTGAGACTTGACGTCAATCATGACCAGACGCTTATTGGGATGGTGCTCACTGTCACTTGGGCAACGGATGTCATGGTAATCAGTAAGCATTGTGCTCTGGTAGTACACCAGTTCCTGTGAGGAAGACAAAGATGAGTGGCTGCAAATGAGGAATGTGTATAAAAATACGACAATAATACGATATTTAAAATAATATATGAAACCCTATCTTTGAAAGATGTGTCTGCTTCCTGCCCCACAACCAAAGAGCCTCACCTGGAACTCTGGTAAGAAGGAGCAATTGTCACAGTTCCAGGGATTGTCTGCTAGGTTGAAGTTTGGGTAATAGAGCTGCGATGTCTTCCGCGCTTCCTCATAAATCTTGTTTATTTCCTTGATTGGCAGCTGCAAAGTAACTCAGTTTTTATTATCAATAATCATCAAATATGATCAACTTACGGCAAGAGAAATATATGTGTATGCACTACAAATAATAAATCACTTACTGTTGTCAACTTATTGCTAGCAAGATTGATGTAAACATCAAGTGGTCTGTCCTTAATGTAGTTATAGAAGAGATCTCCGTTGACATAAGAAATCTGGTTGTTGTTCAAGAGAATCGAGTCCATCCTCCGATAGTTCTCATTGGTGAAGAGTGTATTGATATCTGTGATCTGGAAATGGTTGTGGCATAGCTTAATTTAAATGAAATACTTAAAACAGAATTTTGACTGTATTGCCTCAATCAAATACTGGAAAATACATATAAATACTAATTTGTCACTATTCTAAACAAAATGCCCATCCACACTATTCCAACTAAAAAAGACACTGGACCTCATTTTCAATATGAAAACAGCTTTATTGTTGTGCTGTACTCACATTGTTCCACCCAAACTGCATGCGTGTTGTACATCTTGGGATGACCTCAGGCAGATGGGTGAGGCCAACTCTCTCACAAATCAAGTGTATTATTGGGTAGTGACTCTCCTTGAAGCCTTGGACGTTGCACTGGCACTTCTTTGGGCAATCACGCTCTGTCTCCTAAGGAAAGGCATTTGAGCTTTGTAAAACTACTTCAAGCTTTGGTTATAGTTATCTTTTATACAACTCTATTAATGAAAGCATGTGTAACTATTGATCCAACAAATAGATAATGTGACATAAAAATAATAACAGAAAAAATGTCCAAATCAGGTTTCTAGTTCCTGAAAAGACAAAAAGATATTTTAAAGAAATTACTGGACCCTACAACCTAGTAACTCAATTTCCTCACCCACCTTCACATATTGCATGCAGATCAAAAACTGGTGGTCATTGAAACTGTAGCGAGTGGAGAAGAGAGTCATTTCTCCTGAGCTTGCCACAAAACACCTAGTAGTATTTGTGATGTTTGCTCGCCCTGCCTCCATCCACTCCAGCATCCACAGCTTGTCCTTGGTGCAGTTCAGGCCCCCACCTGCACAACAGCAAAAGTGTCTTGTGTCAAATGCAGTCATTAAGGCTCATCTCTGACCAATGGTTTTCTACTTTATATTAATCCAAATTAAATAAAACCCAATTCCACCTCACTTAAATTACTCTCACAAAACATTTCATATCATTCACAAACTCACCAACAATATTCAGAAGTCTGAGAGGTTTTACAGTCTCTACGGAACTGAGGTTTAGGTCCAGGACATAGCTGTCTATAATGTGGAACTCTTCTAATCCTGCCAAACCTGCTAGTGTCTAAAGAGAAGACAGAACATTATTTCAAGTCATGATGCAAAAGTGGTATCTTAACTGATATATTTTGCAAAGCCTCTGTTAACCTAATGCCAATAGTGTGCGTAACGACCGATCTGTAGTCAAACTGGGTGGTCTACAATGCTGGCGGCTTTAGGGAGAATGTTTTCTCCACTTTCCAGGCAGTGCAGACTACCCTAAATTATATTCTACCATAAAATGATCACAAAACAAGGTTTAAGCTGACTTTGGAACCCTGCAACACTGAAGCTAGCACTATTACAGTCATAATACTTCATGACCACATGTGTATTCCAACTGGGATCAGATGCTGGGATCACATCACATGCATTGACCCCCAGCATTACGTACTTGTTGCCGTGTCACATTTACATGACACCGAATATCAA